>MU182295.1:320738-381144 GCA_016904865.1 Pissodes strobi
TTTTTTTCACAGAATTCATGGACGTCATGAAGGTATACATTAGGATCTTCATGATCAAATCCCGAAAATGTAGATCTAAATGGCAAACGTTGAGAAAAAGCAATATTTGAACTAATGTTGACTAACGCTTGGGCCATAGCAAGTTGTGTTTGTGCATTAGTGTTTTGTGATCTATCACGTTCATTGGCTGTATAAGGTTGTTTATTCGCGCTGTTATTATCATTGGGTAGGTGAGTTGTTCCACACTCATACTGCTGAGTTGCATTGCGAGAAAACGGATTAGAGTTAAAAATTTGAAAATTACTAGTTCCTCCATGTGAATCATTTTGGATGGTTGTATTAATATTGACAGGACGTTTTTGCATGAATTGTACCTCGGAGTCTTGAAAAATCGGGATACTGTCTGATTCCTCCTGATTTATCGATGTAAAAATTTTTTGTGTGAACATGTTTGAGTTAGAATGTGGTAATGGAGGCAATTCTAAAGGTTCCCTCTCTGATCTTAATTTAAAATCATATTGCAAATTAGCAGCATTCCCCACCAGGGATGCCATGTCGTAAGAAGTATCCATTTGAGATTGCTCTGTTAATAAAGGATTCTTACGCTCTAAGCGCGAATCTTCAAGCAAGAACGGATTAGATTTTGCAGACATACTGAATTATATAGATATAAGTAGTTAAACTTTTGGACAACTTTCTTTTCCGAAAACCAAAAAAAATAAAAATAAAATAAATAAATAAAATTTTATAAACTAAAGCTTATTTAATAAATTCAATGGATGACAATTTGTCCAAATGGAAAGCTATAAATGACGAACGACTTATTTTTTATGGTATCACAAACCAATAAATAGCAAACATACATCAATTATGAGCTGAACAACTTCGAGTAGCAAACGTTTACCTAAATGATTCTATTTCTAAGAATAAACTAAAATCTAATGCTATTAAGGTACAGCATAAATAACTTCTACCATTATATTTCTTTTACTTTAAATTTTTTAATGAAATCTGTCAAATGAATGGTTGGCTGCTACGATTTTTTGCTATATTCTATTTCGAATCGTTAACAAGCACTATACAGTCAATATTTAGTTAGGTACTGTTACTCTTCGGCCAAAAGGTATCACTTACCCCTCGGTTAGAAAAAATGACTTGGATTTACAGAATGCACATCGGAAACCGTGAGGACCAATAAGCCTTCTTGCTCAGATGGCTGATTTTCAGGTTCCTGAAGGATCTCTGGAGTAGAGACTCTGTCTACAGTGTGGTAGATGTTGCAATGGACATCGAAGAAAATTTATTAATCTTTTCTTGTACGAATTTTTTTCTCGTGACAGTTCTGACAAAAAAACCTCAATCATGCCACCCGTCGTTTTTGTCTTAATATTGTCAAATAGACAAACACCCGTACACCATTTTTTCCTACCTAGTAATAGTACCTTTACATATATTTACACCTTACTTATATATACAACACTACAATCCCCATTTGCTTATGATCATTACCTTTCATATTCGGCCCCGTTGCACTCGAAACACCAATACCTTTGCCCAACCGCACCACAGAACTAATTACGGTACTAATTCGCCCATCACGCGGATTCTACGAATCGCTAATTCGGTTGATCTCGACTTTTTCAGCATTACTTACAACCAGTTTCTAGCTGACTTTAAGATATCTGTAATATGACTTACACTTTTTCCACATTTATCTGAATTGTATACTTTCACAATATCGAATTGTATTGATTGTAATTCTTGCTCTGCTTATGTTAATTTTAAATTGTTAGTATTTCCCTATTTCTTTTCTCAATATTTGTTTTTGTTCTTTCATTTTATTTTGTGCTAGTATTAATTTTACTTACTTATTTGTTTAATTTTATTATTGTTTTATTTTTATATTGCTTTTACTACCAGCGGCACCAAAAGTCTTTCTGGCGCTTCAGCCTCCAGCGGCTGTTAAAATACTGGCTGGTCAATTCAATCAAATGAGGAATTTATATAGTGATTCTGTCATATGATGTTCGGGAAACATAAAGAATTATTTCAGTTTTATCTAATATTTTAAAGTTTCAAGAAAAATTTGAATGTATTATTCGGAGTAAAAGTGATTTTTGTGGCTCGCTTGTATCTACAAAAAGTAACAATTTTAATACAATAGACTATTTCGGGCGATAAAATGCTTCTATTGTCATTTGCTACTGATTTCTCTCTCACGATGTGAGATGTGTTATGGCCATTTCATTATTGAGCTTTTGAGAATTAATTTATAATTCAGCAGTCTCATTAAATTGTTCATTACATATTGGACTTGACAAACAATTCTGTTCGGATAAGCAACTTCTTGTATTTTTCGATTGACTAATGAAAAGTGTACATCACAACCTCATTTGTAAAACATTTATGTGTATTTCAAAAATAAAACCGCCGGATAAACTAATACAAAATCAATGCTAGTGAAACCTATACTTCTACATCACTCTTTCGCCAACTCCATTTCGATCTGCGAAGAAAATATATTCGTAATAAAATTGGATTCTTTAACAATTACCTTCATTAGATTGCAAATCTCAGTATAAAAATGTGGGAAGTTTGGAGGCTGATAAAAGACTAAATGCCGAATTCCTTTTACTCGTATCCTATGGTAGAAGTGATGTCTTTCAGTATAGAGTAGAAAATGTGCATCTCCGTGATAGAACATATCTCTTGCTCTTGCGACTTTAGCTTCCTAAAACATATCAAAATATTTTTCTACATTAAATAATAGAAAACTGTATAATAACTAAAAAACTCTAAAGTAGGTAATAAAAAAATATATGTTACATGACGCTATATAACGTTACTTTAATTAATATTACAGACAAACATTGTCTCTTGCCTACTATAAAGTAATGGGTAAGAATTAGTACAATGGGAAAGTTCGCTATGCAAGAATGGGTTTAAGACTTTTGCCTATAGGTTTTGTATACGATTTTATTAGTAATTTACTGAGCTCCTAAGTCAATTGTCGAAGGAAATGTCTAAGTCCAATAGAAATTGTACGACTTTCATGCAGTTATTACCTATTTAGCGGAGGCTTTACTAACCCATATTAACTAAACAACAATCTTTATATTGCTGTAGATTTCAACTATCTTATAAAAGCCAGCAGTTCAATGAACACATTAATGTTACTAAGAAGCTCTTATGAAACGCGAATATCATGACGAGAAATGAGGATTCCACTTGTCAGTATTTTGCGCTATTGAATTCCACTTAAAATATAGGAAACAATTTGAGGCATGCTGCAAACCAGACTTTGTTTAATTCTTACCGAAAAGGACAGTCCATAGTCCGTGTAACGTGTGTGGTGGGCAGCTGTGCAAACCTCTCAACCAAACGCATAGAATCCTTATTTTAACCAGTTTGCATGTTTAGGAATCGATTTCTTTAATTAATATTAAAATAGAGCATAATAAGTAAGCTCTAATCCAGCTCTAATATATAATGCAAAACCAATGTTTAATCATTTAACTGCTTTTATTACAAATAGTCATGTTCTGTAACTGTTTGTACATTCCACCAGTAGTTGTAGCCAGTAAATTGTATTCTTTGTACTTTGTAGGTATCAAACTTTATAAATATAGATTTATTCACAGCTTTATAAGTATTGATATTTGTCTTCAAAAATTATCTCTCCTTAGACAATAAAAAATATTTTGAATTTGAATTATTATATTTTCAAGAGTATTTTTTATTTGCAAGCATTGCAATATAATCGTGATAAAGGAATACCAGCTATGCTGATGCTGCCTTCTAAGAGTTAATGTACTAAGGTAATCTGTGCTAATATGTCTCATGTCATTCAAAGTAAACTAGTAGACGGAGAACCAGCGACGGTTTTAGTTAAGGAATTTCAAGGAGGTTAAAAATTTTAATGGTGTTAAAAGAAAGATTACTAAACGTAGAATGGCCTGTCTGGCAGTCGTGCGTGGCCGGGTTTTCCTACACCGGTCGCCCAAAGGGATGAAAAAAACTACCTACTTAAAGTATTTCAAGCAGGCTCACTTTTTAGTATATTAGAGTTACTTTAGCCTAATAGGGGAAAAATATTGGCAGACCAAATGGACGCCGGAAAAAGCGGGCAGACGACCATAAAGTGGTGACAAAATACCTTAGTTCCCTTTACTTCCGGCAAGTCTCGCGTAGGTCACTCTACGTTGGTTTGCCTTTTAGAGTAGTTTGGTGTCGGTTGGAAGTGCCATTTAGTTTTCCTTTTGTGGGATTTTCCAATCGACCCAGTTTTTTTGTTTCGGGCCTTGCCTTTACGTTACCTATGATTACTTTGTTGTTTGGTGCCTGAAACTCACTCCGTAACGGGATTTAGTATTGCTTTTTATCAGGTGAGTTGACTTGGGTTTTTTTTTAGTGTCGACCATTTTGTGGAGCCATGTGGATGGACTCTAATTCCTTTTAATTTCCCTTACAGAGGCCTTCTCTTCCATCTATTGAGGCAGCCTGGTGATTCCAGCCTTAAGCAGCCGACAGACCCTTTCACAGGTAAAGAAATTGACTTTTTCCCCTTGATATTTTATTTTAATTGCTCTGAGTTTGAGTGCTTTTTCCTGAGATATGCGGAACCTTGAATATTATTGATGTTCAAACGGGTTCTACCGACAGGTTTTTCGTCATGGCTACGCCTAGCTAAGAGTCAAGTTTTCTGCTGATCTTTCTTGACTGGGCTATCTTCAACTACACGTAGTCATTCATTCCTTCCTTCCTTCTTTCTTCAGTTGAGGAAGTAGCTGATTTCTACATCCAGCTCCTCGTGTTCCGTGAGTGAACAATTTCTTCTGGAGGAGCTGTCTTCGAACTGTGAGAAATCTATTTTTTTATATATTTATTTTAATTGCTGGTTAGTGTATAGCGGGTTAGTTAGCTCTCGAGCCATTAATTTTTTTTCCTCTACCTAACATATTTTTAATTTTTTTCCTATTAAGTATAGTATATCTCTCCAAGGAGGTCAAACCTTTTGTTTGCCTCATGTTTTTTTAAAAATCTGCTTAATTGCGTTTAACTTAAAACAAGTCCAATTATAAATATACCTGGTCAATTGTGTTTAAGCTAAAACATTCTAGTTTTCTCTTATTGAACTTTCAATTAACTAAACTAAATTCAATAACGTTGTAAGTTGCATTTTTTTTCGGGGTCATTAATTTTAGTTGCCTGTAATTAGAGTGCTACTAGATTGATATTGCAGACCTACATATATATAAATAGTTAGTAGTGTGATTTCTTGTAAACAAATCATGATTTGGGTTTTTAGCGACTTTAAGTGATTATTTATTTGCGTTACTTGAATCTTTCTTATAATAGGTAATTATTTGATGGTTGCGCAAATTATGTATATATATATATTTTTTTTTATAACGTTATTTCCAAAAATAAGTTTTGTTAGCTGCATGTCAACAACATATTGACTCAGACGTTTAGATTTTCAGTAGAGTAAATATTTTGAGCATTTGCTTAGGCAAATCATCTGTTTCTTTTCGTGAAGTAACCAAGCAAAGTTAATCGCTCACTTTATAGTCCTTATTGTCAGGCATAAGCCGAGAGTACCGGGGTACCACGATTATTAGTATTTCTCTTACAATTTACTTGACATTTCAACTCATTAGTTTTTTCATCTTTATAAACGATCAATTCTTTTTTTTCCTTTTTTGTAATAAACCGATTCTGTTTGCCTATCTACCTGTTTTATTTGATTAGCTTATAGTATCAGTGTTCCAAAGGGAAGTAATAAGAAGTAAGTATACTTGATTTATACTATTTGTACTTAATAATTGAAAGGTTCTGGATTTACTGATTTTATTTTTATTGTTACTGTTTATTACTGACTTTGGTTTTTTGATTAGTATTTGAGTATTTGCTTTATTTTTCTATTGTTAATACTGATACATTTCAGGCATTCAAATCTGATTTAATTTCTGACATTTTTGTTATCTTTTATTTTGTCGTGAAGCTTAAGCTATAACGAGTTCCATTTTTATACTTTGAGGTACTTCTTGCCTGTGCCGTCTACAAGCTCGTGGCGCCTTAAATTAAAAAAAAAACCACCACTACTCTCTGACATTTGAGCTAGGGCCTAATTTGTACACTTAGACAACTCGTTCTAGCCTACGTATCGATACAAGTAAATTCATTCAGTTCCAATTTTAAATTTTTCTTTTAACTTTAAGTTATTCACTCTCAGTTCCTTCTAAGCTGGAGTGAAGGTTTTGCGCCTATTAGAGGGACAACAAAAAGCGTTACAAATTTTTGGTTGCCTCAATAGATGGAAGAGAAGGGCTCTGACAAAAAACAGTACTAAATCCCGTTACGGAATGAGTTTCAGGCACCAAACAACAAACTAATTAAAAGTAACGTAAAGGAAAAGGCTCGAAACTCAAAAGAAAACTGGGTCGATTGGAAAAGCTCACAAAAGGAAAACTAAATTACACTTCCAACCGACACCAAACTACTCTAAAAGGCAAATCAACGTAGAGTCACCTACATGCCACTTGCCGGAAGCAAAGGAACTCCCTACCTTTTTTAGAATATTAAAGTTACATTCGCCTGTAAAAATATATTGGCAGACTAAATGGACGACGGAAATGGCGGGCAGACGACCATAAAGTGGTTACAAAATAACTTAGTTCCATTTAAGGTAAAGTAAGCAAGCTGAAATTTTTAAGTGATACAAAAGGCATATAAAAGATTGTTTATTTAAAATAACAGACCAAAATTCCATAGTTAACATACCGTCTTCACCATCTTCTTGCCTCCATAAATTATGGATCTTCTAATTAGCTCTGAGCGTGCAATGAGCAAGGGTGTGAGTGTGACGCATATTGTATTGCCCACCTATAGATAGCTCACTCTTGTATTTTTTAAAAACAAGACAAACCGTCTCCAAAACAAATATGCAACACAGAGTTAAAATGCCATGTCTTACAAATAATGGACGACATGAATCACAAATTTTTGCACCACACATATTGCCCTCTTCTGCAAGACAAACACAGAGTTGGACAAGTAGTGAGCACATGAACCCCAAAAACAAATACCATATCGAAGGTGGGATTCGCAAAATAATAATTTCTAGCGATGGAGAAGTTCAAACTGTTAGAAATTACCCTGAAGCCATAACAAGCAGAAGAGATCTTATTGGATACATTCAATATATGATATTCAAACTTCAAAGAGTTGTCTATTGATAAGCCAAGAAAACTGTTCCTGTTGGGTGTTGGAATCAGTTGGCCCTCCAGATAAATATCCTCCACAGCACACTAAAAATTTAAAATGTTGGTTTTGGAAACATTAAAGGATAAATAGTTTGCATCACACCACCGCTTTGTCTTCATCAAATCTGTCCTTACATTGGATCTGAGATGATCGACATCCGAATCATGCAAGAGAATGGTGGTATGGGCAAAGATGGTGAATTTCCCCGCTATCGAAAGGTGCGAAAAGTCATTTACATAAATTATGAACAGAAGTGGCCCCAAGACACAGTCCTGGGGAACGCCGGCCCTCATACTCAGTTCATCCGAGCTGCTCCCAGCAAATACGACCGTCTGAACACGCTCAGACAAATACGATCGAAACCACTCCAACGCCATGCCTCTAAATCCATACATCTCTAGTTTCAACAACAGTATTCCATGATCCACGCAATCAAATGCCTTGGACAGATCACAGAATACTGCCGCAGCAACCTCTCCAGAGTTCAGCCGGATGTATAGATATTCGAGAAAGACGAAAAGAGCTTCGCTCGTACCATCAGCTCTTGGAAGCCAAACTATTGCGTGCTCATAAGGCCATGTCTCTTTATAAAAGAATCCATCCTCACCTTAACCAGCTTCTCGACCACTTTAGCCATGGTAGGCAACAGTGCAACGACGACGAAAGTTTGAGGGATTGTCATGGTCCCCATCCTTATGAATTGGTACAATCACAGCCTTCTTCAGACAGGTCGGAAATCTGCCAGAAAAAAAGGAGGCATTTATGGCCTCAGCCAGAATCTGCAGCACCTCAAATGGTAAAGCCAGAAACACCCTCAAGGATTCTTACTCTTTATATTAGAAAATGTGTCATGAATCTCAAGGGCAGTGACAGGGGCAAAAAAATGTGATTTAAATAGTTCCTAGGATGGTTCTTTTTAAAAATGTCTGGTGATAATTTTACGGCTATGGAACAGTACAATGAATTGAGATCGTTAGCATTTAAAGAGTTAGAAATGGGAGTAGTTTTATTTTTCCCTCGCTGGTGATTGACAATTCTCCAGGATTATTTTGACTTATTGGAGGATTTCAAAGTTCTAGTCTGAAAATATGACTTCTTGGCAAACCTTATGCTTGTAAATGCTACGCTATTTATTAAAATAGCTGACAAAATTAGCATTACCTATTGCAAACTTTCTTATATAGTGAAGACAACGCATATTTTTTCCCGAAACACGCAAAGCATTTGTATACCATGGTCTCCTTTTCCTCTTCTTTATTTTTAGAAGCGGAAAGGCTATGTTAAAATTGCCCTGAATGACGGAATGAAACTCTTCCAGCGGATTCTCTGTGGCTAAAACACTATTCCAATCTGCCTGACCGCAAAACAATGTAAACCTTCTAATGTTATTTTTGGTGAAAAGTCTACCATGTCTTATGTTACCCGCTCCAGTACCAGAGCCAACCGATAAGGAACATGATACAGCTTCATGATCAGACAACCCGGCATTAACAGTTGTACATTTAACTTCATCCTTACTGAAATTAGTTCACACGTAGTATAAAATAGAGGATGAAAGCACCGAAAACCAAGTTGGCTGATCGACATGCATTGTGAGGTTAAACGAGCGCAGCATACTACTTAGTAACTGATTATTCCTGTTACGTTTGTCCAGAAAGTTTATATTTAGGTCTCCAGTCAACACTAGCGAGGCTTTAACAGAAATTTCATTCAATAATATCTCAAGTTTCTGAAGAAATGTTCCTGAAGGTGACCTGTAAATTCGAAGAATATAAATATTAAGTTTACTACCGAAAACGACAGAAAATTTAAACACTTTTCCCTCCAAGAGGTGGTCAAACCTATCAACGGACACAAACCCAAAATTACATAAAAAATCTTTTCGCACCATAATCAAAGTACTTCCATGAATGTGTTGCTCACGTGAGTATTTAGATACAAGTATATAATTATAATGAGAATTAATACTTTTGTAGGTGATGACATAGAATTTGACTACATGCAGGTGATTTTAAATG
The DNA here is from genome assembly GCA_016904865.1 of Pissodes strobi. Lineage (NCBI taxonomy): Eukaryota > Metazoa > Arthropoda > Insecta > Coleoptera > Curculionidae > Pissodes > Pissodes strobi. The sequence goes on from MU182295.1 coordinate 330,023, forward strand.
AAGATAACAACGATATAGATGCAGATGAAGAATCAGATGAAGATAGTCGAGACAGTGAAGAAGACAGCCATTAAAAAAATAATCATTAATCCGATGTTATGGCATAAAAATAAAATGTCAAAAAATAAATACAAAATGCCTTGTCCTTTATACAGCTACCCTGTACTTCATAACGCTTAGGCATAATTCGAGGTCTGCCGGCATGTTAATGCCGTTTTAATAAACAATCTCTTATATGCCTTTTGTATCGCTTAAAAATTTCAGCTTGGCTACTTTACCTTAAACGGAACTATGGTATTTTGGCACCACTTTATGGTCGTCTGCCCGCCCTTTCCGGCGTCCATTTGGTCTGCCAATATTTTTTTGCCTATTAGGCGAAAGTAACTTTAATATACTAAAAAGTGCGTCTGCTTAAGATACCTTAAGTACCAAGTAGTTTTATTTTCACCCCTTTGGGCGACTAGGGTAGATAAATCTGGCCAGGCACGACTGCCAGACCAGCCATTCTGCGTTTAGTAATCTTTCATTTAACACCATTAAAATTTTTAGCCTGCTTGAACTTCCTTAACTAAAATCGTCGCTTGCTCTTGGTCTATAGATTTCACATCACAATAACATTGGGCTACTGAACCAACATACATTCCTTATTGGAACGCTAATTCAATACAATACGATCATATAGCAAAGGGCCTTTATTTACTTACCTTCGAATATTCACATATCTGGACAAATCCAATATTTTCCCTCTTGAAATAATTTCTAATCTTGACATAATCATAGTAACTTGGAATATATATTAAAGTCTGTATCTTTCCACTATCTTTCTGTAGCGGCAATATTTTCTGAACAAAGAAGTTAAATCTGTTATCAACGGAATCCTTTATATTACTAGCACTGAATTTGTGGAAAAAATGTGGTATTTGTACAAAGACTTGATTCAGACATCCCGGCACAATGTGATTTGCCACTTTTACTTTTCCAGCAAAATTGGCACACTTATTGTTAAATATTGAATTGGTGTATGGAAGAGTAACAGAAGAGAATATAAGTGTTTGCCTATAATATTTTGCCCATAAATTCAGACACCACTGTCTCACTCTAAAGACATCAGTTCCTCGAAGGTCTTTTGGTTTCAGATGCATATGATTGAAAACATGGATAACATGGAGCCAGTTCTGCATCAAAAACACATCAGCTTGATCAAGGACCAGTAATTCAATAGAGGCTAAGAAATCAAAGTTTCTATCTGGTTCGCCTTCTGCTCCAATTAATGTTCTTAAACCCAGCGGTGAGGCCACTATGATGTCAGATGAGTAAAAATCAGAATAAAGCTAAAAAAAATCAAAATCAACAAACCTTATTAAAATTTCGCATTTATGACATTAACCTTAATCTAATTAGTGGTAATTTTTAATTAATTAAACTACAAATGAGTGAACATATTCCTAAGTAGCACAACACCACAATCAAATATATGAGTTAATTATTTCTGTTTATGAAATGCAATATACTGAATAGGTTGAAATTCGTTTAAAAATAATTTCCTACTAAGTAGGCATAATAAGAAAAACCTGAACATATTCAGCCTACAGAAATATTTAAATGCTCATTGAAATTTCAAATATGTCTTAACTAGCAGCACTTTCTATGAAAATTTTAATTCATTATGCTAATATGGAATTACTTTCCACTCATTTTGACTTTATTGTGTAATATTCATTAAACGTAAATATTTGTATTTGCCCTGTGTGTATAACACAAAATCTAAGATGTGAAAATATTACATAACATTTCCTATCACTATCCTATATTATGTCATCAGAGTTAGATAGGCATAGTAGAATAGCATCACATTCACTAACTAACTAACCTAAACTTTCATTTACTGAACACTATGAGAAAACTATTGGTCGTGCAAACAAAATGCTGGGCTTTGTAAAGAGAGTTTGCCAAGATTTTACGGATGTAAATACACTTAAACTTCTTTACATTAGCTTTGTCCGATCAATAATGGAGCTCTCCAATGTTGTTTGGTCACCCTTTTTTCAGGTCTACATTGAACGCCTTGAAGGTGTTCAACTTAAATTTATTAAATTTGCCAGGTATAAGCTGAGTGGAAGGGGAATTGATCTTTCAATTACACAAACAATGTCCTATTTAAATATCCACACTTTAAAATGCAGAAGAGAGTATTATGATGTTTGCTTTATATTTAAAATATTAAATAATCATATTTCTAGTCCCGAATGCCTCACTGCGTTGAATGTGCATGTTCTTGCGTATAGAACACGTAATATTCCTCTAATGCATCTAACTCAATGTCGAACTCTCTACTTTATGTACAACCCAGTTAATAGAATGTGCATTAATGTGAATACTTACTATGATAGGCTGAACTTTTTTTGTGTATCTAAAGACATATTTAAAGATATAGCTAAGAAAGTTATATTAGAATAGGTTGCTTATGTATAAATATCCTGTAAATGTGTATACGTTAAATATATATATAAATATAAATAAATAATCAATGTATTAGATATTTTAAAATACTGGTTGCTTTATTACCTTTAAACTTTTTTTAGTAATAGCCATTCCAATCTTGAAATCTTCACCAGTATTTCCGGAAAATGTTTTTCCATAGTCCTCTGGTTTAGGATTTTTCTTGGGCATATATATTTCATTACCAGTGTATTCCTCTATAAACCTATTTTTCTTAATCACCTGTCCTTTATCTTCTTTAAACATAATATCGATAATGGTGTTTATTATCTTATATGCTGAATTTTTAAAAGGAACCAGTATTAAAACCTGAAATGACATAAAGTTAGGTAAATAATTTCTAATGACTCTGGGTGTTAATCTAATAGTCAGTTAAAAATAACATAAAATTGTGTTTAAAGTATTGAAAATTAAGGTAAAATTCTTAATGTTCCAGATTTGATTGCATTTTTCATTACAAACCTTCTTGCAGGTTTATAATAAGCCATTGTACTATATACTATTTAAATATTGATAAATTAGAAAATTACCTTTGGTCTAACTAAACCCTGATCTCTAAATTCCTCAGGCACATCATTCATCTTTGACAGCTTAGAATTATGGTGTAGAACTTTTATCCTTGTTTTTAAAACATGGTTAACAGCATGCAAACAATAAACAAATTTGATTTCTTCTGCATTGTCAAAAGTTCTCTCAGGGTAATAAAAATCCTGATAGTTATTTATTATTGAAAAAAGTTCTGTCTGTAAAGGCGTGAACAATTTGTCCCGTTTTGTAAGAGTTTTATTAGCATGGGCAATATTGGGGGCTATTTGTGACTTAATGAAAAGTTCTTTACATGAAACACTATCATCAATTTTCCTTGGAATTGTACCAGGCACTGCATATAAAGTATGGTCTAACATAGTTTTCTTACTAGTCTCCTTAATTTCACATTTAGTTGCTTGGAATATGAAATCGCCCAACCTGGGCCATGATTCTCTATGAATTTCTACAGATTTAGGCACAGATTCTAAGCTTTCCAAAAGAGTTGGATGCAACTCAAAGCACATATGTTTTACAAAAGGATCTGTTGAGGTTTGTAAGTTCTCCTCTTCTTGTTGTGTTTCTAGATCAGATGACGCATCCTCTTCTGCATCACTTGTATTATCGGCATTTTCATTTTCAGGTGCATCTACTTCGCACTGTATCAGTTTTTTAGGTGACCCTAGAAATATCGAAAACAGTTATTTGAAAGCAATGAAAATGTTAAAACCTAAAATACATTTAGTAAGCTTAATATAAGAACAAAGCATTAAATAAGATAATGAAAAGCTGTAACAATTATAAGTTGGATTTAATCAACGTATCATACAAATTGAAACAATCCTTAAAAATGGCAACAATAATGTAGTCTGTTAATTGATTTATGTTGCCTATATTTTGTTGTTCATCTTTTGATCTATTTTGATATTACGAATCGCCTTTTTTATATAGTATTAGTTAATGTTTTGGTGCAAGTCACCAGTCACAGTGTTTGAGTTTGTAATAACTGATTCGGCTATGCTCGTTTGAAATAAATGCAACAAGAAGAACATAATTCACAGTCTGTGCTGATTTCTCATATCACTCAGCTCAGAATTATTATGCAAATCCAATGATTTTTCTAATAAATAATACTCAAATAATACCTCCCTCAAAGACGTAGTCATTTTAAAATATAGGTAAATACCTACCTCCTGATTTAGATCCTACATCTTCATCTTCACCACTGTCTTCTTCACTTTCGCTGCTACTTTCAGTTAGTACAGACTCTGTTGTAACGCCAAAAAGGCTCTCTCTTAATAGTTTCATGGGATCATTGTCAACCTCTTCCTCACTTTCTGATGAAGATTGGAGTAATCTTTTCTCCACAGGACTTTCCTCTTGATTTGCTTTAAATCTTTTCTGATTTGGTGCCTCATTTGGTGCTGTATTATCATCAGTAAGAGTTGGTTTCCTTTTGAAATTGTTATTCTTTTTGTAAATACTGTATGTCTTGCGCCTATCATTGCCCTTTTTATATTTGTTCTTCCCCCCTTTGGCAGCTTTCTTATCAAAATGTTTGGGACCTTTTTTCACAACATGTTTATATTTTACTTTCCGTACCATTTTAGCAACACAAAAGCATCAGAAATGTTTTACTGAAAATAAATGTAAGTTTGAGTTTATGAACAAAAATCAAAGATGATATAGTAAAAAGTTGGAATAATAGCATAGAAAGATTAGAAGAGGGCATTGGCAAATATTGAAGGTGTAAGGTCAGAAAAATTGCACTAGCCCTTTTGTTTGGTTTCCACATTTGCATATTGATTGAATTTAAAGTGTTCAACCTAGTTTTTTAAGTTACATGGTAAATAAGGTAAATATACTGAAAGAATGATGGGAAAATCATTTTAAAGCTAGTTAACAATTTTATTAATTGTCTACTTGCTGGTAGATTATTATGTTCTTTGTAGACCATTATGAAAAGCAAATAAATTTAAAGGGAGACACATCATATGCTCAATCACAAAATATTATTGGTAACTAATATATATGCTCTCTGTGGTTTTAGAATGCTTCTTTATTCTGTGAGGTCATGCGCGAGATGAAAAACAAATATCCATAAAAGGGTTTCTTGAAGAAGTAGATGTGGAAAGATAGGAAGCTCAAGGAAAGTCTAGAAGAAGTAAGCTTCAATGCACTATTTCAAAAGTGGAGTTCATGTTGACAGATGATTTAAAAAAAGTTCTATTGTAGGCTTAGATTTAAGCCACACACTGTTACAAACCTGGCAGAATACAGATTATTTGACAAATGCAAAGACTATCTCTCACAGAATAGGGCAAAGCATAGAAAATTAGATTTAAAGACAAAATAATAGTCATTCAAATATACAATATATTAGATAAAAAACTATTCTCGATTAGCTTATTTCACTTTTCCAGTATCTCAGGCATTATTTTCCAATACCTACATTTCGAAACAGAAAATTGGCTATACCTAATCCTAAATAAGATGAGTGTGATATTTCAATTTCTTACGAAGAGAGGCACTATATTAGCAACACCAAGTACCCATTAAAATAGAGAAAGCTGATGCCAAGAAAATTTTAAATAACACACAGTTGTCTTCACAACTTACTTGGAATTGGTCTTATTTAGACAAAGGACTGATCTGCTTACTAGGTATTTTAAAACACATTTCATTGTTTATATTTTACTGTACTATACTATACTACTTCCTCCAGAATGAAAACCAAACAACAGTCAATGAATTTTCCTCTAATTTAATTGTCAGTGAAACTACCTCCAGAGTTCTGGCATTCGACTAGTCCTATCCTAAACCACAGCTTGAATTAGTTCTACTTCGCTTTGTTTATCACACATATTATTTACAGAAAACAAACCAATACAATCCAATGCTTTTTTGCTATTTTGGGGCTGGCATTTGAAACTAGTCTCACTGGCATAGTAAATTCAGTTTTAAATGCATAATACCATCCCCTTAAATAAAAAGTAATGCTAAAAAACTAAGCCAATAATTAATTTTGATTGTACCATGTGCCATACTTGGTGCAATATTACATACTATCTGCTATTTATGAAATTCTGATAATACTTATTATCCAGAAATAATTTTAAAAAGGAAGACTGTTAATGGAAAGTATTAAAAGAGAACTAAACTAATTGGCAATATACGTTAAAGTATGTAAGATTGTTATAAAAATCTATTTACTTAGAAAAGGGTGAAGCCTAGTATATTATTTTTCGAGTGCCTTTTCGCAATGGTCAACTAGTTTTTCGTTATGAGGTATCAGGTAATTCAAATTTAAATATTCAGTAAGAGGAGTTTAGTTTATACAAGGGATACCAGTTTAACATATACTCACGATTCCTTAGAGCTGAGACCAAACCGATCCTGATTGTAAAACGTTTAGGCAAACAACAAATGATCACCATTCGCCACACCTCAACTCCGCTACACGGAAATTGGAAATGAAATAAAATGTGTAGTGTCTCTGGTAGTAATAATAGTAATACAAAATTATTATGATGAAGGAAGGTGAAGGTGTTTATTTTTAAGTAAAAGTAGGGTTAAGAATTGCATTCAACTTCTTTTTTCTTCTATTTGACTTGCCATCACGCCACGGTGAATAGGCAAGACGGTAACGGGACCGGGTCACAGGCTTCAGAGTTGTTTCACATTTAATTTTCACTTCACCCATGGCCCTCCGCTCGCTCCGGGGTGCAACCAAGCAAAACTAACCCAAGGCAATCTCAAAGTCAAGAAAAACACTTTTTACAAAAATCACTTCCCTGTTTCTGTTTTTATATAATAAGGCTCACGGTTTCCAGGATAAACAACGACGATAAGGTTAATATTTATTGGGATTTAAATGTAATAATCCTTCGGCACTGAGCCATGCCACGCAACGACAATCCGAACAGCAAAACATATTACAATGTGCATAGTCGTACTGAGAAATCCTAAGCATATTAAAATACTCCTGTGATATATTATATATTCCATACATAAAGTGGAGAGGAATATTATACTAACGGTTACAGATAGCCTGTAAAACACATTCCCCACAGATACCGCCTGACGAGTTTTGGGCTTGCACGCGCATCACACACGTTTAATGTTTATATTTGTAGCGTTCGCATTAGAATATGTAATATTATTCTTTACGCATAACTCTCCGCTCGCTATGGGGGCGCAACCAACAAAAACTAACCAAAACTAACCCAAGGCATGCCCAAAATCAAGAAAAAAAAACTTTTTACGAACGTAACTTAAAAAAAAGGCATGTCTTGCCACTAGAATCGAACTTGCGGCCGACGTATCACACACGCAGCATCTAACCCACTGAGCCACGAGGCTCGTTGAAAGCAGTTCCCTGGAGCATAAAGACATTGCTTTGTCAGAAATGTACATGTGATGCGCGCGCAAACCCAGGGCTCGTCAGACGTGAGAATGCTTTTTGCAAGTTGTATTTATTCGCTAATGAATATTATAAGGCGCTTCGGTTCGAGTCGGCTTGCATCAGTATCACCCCGTTAATTTTAACGATCAGTTAAATTATTCAATCATTATGTCTTGGGCGCGACCCTTTGAATTAACGCGAGAGGTATGAGAAAGGAGACAAACAATAACAGAAGCAGCATTTCTTTTGTCAATTTGAATATTTAATGAAACGCCTTTCTTAAAATTTTAATAGCCCAATAATTCTCAAATAAAACATTATCAGAGAGGGTGTGTGAAAACGGTAAGAAAATTAATTGGGCCACAGTATCAAACAGTACGAGACGCATGAATGACTAAACTCCTCAGTTAACTTTACTGACGATATAAATACCATGGAGACCATTCTGATCATTTTTAAATTGATTGATTTCTACAGTAATCTTTTCGGTAAAGCTACCAAGACCGTTATATACCAGAGAGACTACTTGTACTTGCGGCCTCTGTCTGGATGATACCAATAACGGCCAATAAGCAAAACTCTAAACCAAAATCTCGGTGCTTATTGGCCCAAGTGCTGCTCTTTCCCAGGATGCTCCTAGCTGTGACGTGCTTCCAACTCTGCAATCCGTAACCAAGTTGCTGAACATCCATAATCAAGTTGCTGTACATCGCTATTCTCCTTACAAAATACGATGACCAATTAAAATAAATGCCGAACTCAGATCGGACATGATATAAGACGGCCCTGCGTCAAGTCTTCAAGTCACGAAAATGGTATATTCAGGGAAGTGTTGCAGAGGCAGGCCCGTATGAACAACCTAATGATTTTTTGGAAAAGGGGTATCCCGAGGAGGTCCAGATTTTCTCGCTGTTGTCCAACGGGATTACTAATCAGATGATGGCTGCGGATATTGCCAGTGTCGGCAAAACAAATCGTAACGGCCACAAGCCTCTAAGTGACCCTCTTTAGCTCGGGAGACGTGTCCGATATATTGAGGAATTGCAGAAAGTTTATCGACGCTCATCAGATGTACATCGAGGCTGGCCTATCTGCAGCGCAGCTGAAACAACTTTAAGACACTAAAGATGAACTGCGGGTTCGTCGTACAAACGGGGAGAAGAATCTCAGTTTAAGGTATGTCAAAGGTATAACTGCAAAAAATCGGGATCCCGTACCACCTCAACTAACGACTTAACTTGCTCCTATCAAAATGTCCAGGATCTGCGTATCAAGACCCCAGTTTTTATTTATAGTGGCGTAGTCTCCCCAGATTATGATGTCATTGCTGTATAACCAGGCTCTAACCGGATATACTGGACTCAGAACTTTTCTAGACTCATATATCGCATACCGCTCTGATAGAAGAACAGGCATGGACGCATCCAGTGGAGAAGTTATGTCCGGTTTTCGCATTAGACTTAGTTCTGAACTATTAGATCCTTCACATATCAGTAACATCGTGCCAAATATAGACTTCTTAGGCTGTAATCTCACTTTAAATTATTTTGTGTTTTACGTATTTATTATATGCATTCCTCCTTCTGCCATCAGCGCCGATGCCGAAAGTCTTCCGACCTCCTGCTCCTGCTGCGACATAATGCTTCCTTAAAACCTAAATTTCTTTGGGAATTGCAACATTTTCTCTTTTTCATCGCCTCTTACTTTTGGTTCCAGACGCAAAGGTTTACTAAACCTCAGCTAGTTCCTCAGCCTTAAACAGGGTAATACTGTTTCAAATTTAAACAATAATGATGTGTCACTGGTCGAAGAGGATCCACATCATCCTGCTCTGTTTCTCGATTTTCGAGCGGTACTTCCTCATGTTATCAACTTTCCTGTGGCCAACGCTCACTTACCCCGTTACAACTTTCGTAAACCTGATTATTCCAGGTTGTTTGTGTTGTTATTGCACATTGACTGGTCCCTCGTTCTTCAATCTTCTGATGTTCTTGACGCATATCAGTCTTTCTATGAGATTCTTAATAACAGCTTTGCTGCCTCTACACCTTTTAAACTACTTAGGCGAAAGCGCTTCCCCCCTTGCTTTTCAAGATAATTAATTAACAACATTTTCAGGAATGAAAAAGTACGTCGTCACCTTCAAGCGTGCGAGTCATATTTTACCGTGCAATGTATGGTTCATTGTCTAGGCTGATTAAATCACTAACTTAGAGGGACTATAAATATTTCATCGGGTTTCGGGATTGCTGAATGAAATTTAACAACCCCTCCAATATTTGGTCATTTCTTTATAGCAAATATGCTCAGTCTCGCATCCCCCCCTCCCCCCGTGTGCGATGGTGGACGTTGGACTTGAAGCGCTGTAGGTTGTAGTTTTCGGTAAAGGCGCCTGGAAGATGTCCAGGGTTTGCCCCATTCTCAAAAAAGACAATCCGTCTCTAGTCGAAAGTTATCGTTGTATTTCCATATTATGTAACTTTTCCAATGTGCTAGTGACTGTCTTACAGAAATACCCATTCTTTAAAAGTCGCAATAGGCTCTTAGTTCATCAACACGACTTTTTTTCCAGAAGTTCATGTACGACTAACCTCTGACCTCTGCTCTTTCTCCTCGCATGTCTGCGACGATTTTGATAGCAGAAGTCAAGTCGATGTTAGTTACGTTAGTTTCATAAAGCTTTTGACTTAATTGATCATCACATATTACTACGGAAGGCATCTGTCAAGTTCTTACCGAGAACCTTACCTCTTTGATCGCCGTCAATTTGTAGAAATCGAGGGTTTTACACCGAATCCCTTTGTACCGACGCGACGTCGGATGCCCCCAGCGATCCAACCTAGGGACACTATTCTTCAACATATTTATTGACGATTTGGTCTCTCTGAAAAACTGCAACTCTCTAAAAAATGTTCCACGTTCCACGGCATCGATACACTTGAGGACCACGTGTCCCTTTAAGCCAGTATCAATATGGTCAGTCAGTGGTGCGTGGCTAACAGACTTCACTTTAACATCTCCAAGTGTGATGTTGCAATACCTCTTGTAGGACGTATTGGAAGTTGTCGATCTGAAAATCTGGCTCTTTTTAATTACACCATAAATGGTTCAACCTTGACTAGAGGCACTACGGGTGTCGTTTTCGATGTGAAATCCTGTTTCATCTTTCATATTGATCAGATGGTGGCTAGTGCTTCTAGAGCATTGGGTTTTATACTGATAACCTGCAGACTTTTCAAACGTGTCCACCCTTAAGCTCCTGCATTACTCCTGCGTAAGATCAAAGTTGGACTACGGTTCGATTGTTTAGCCCTCTGTATTCAACTACAATGGTAACTCAGTTTAGTCTGTCCAGAGTCGCTTCCTGTGAGGATGACATTTTCCCTCATTGGGATCTGGAGCATGAAGTTATCCTAACTAGGTTTGCAGAGTTGCCATTGGTGGTTGGTCGTGATATCATTTCAATATAACCATCTTTCTTCAAATATTGACTGCCCATTTCTATTGGAACACTTATTATTTCACGTAGTATCTTGCATTTGCGAAGTCTAGCCGTATTCGATTGAGACTGGAGATCAGTTCAAAATGAACTGAAACTGAACTGATATTTCAGTTCAGTGAGCCAAGGTCAAATGAAATTTATGAAAACAATTACAAAAAAGCCGATTGACAATTGACATTTAAATGCCATCTTTTACCTCAATTACTGAACCGATCTAAGTGATCCCGGTCCATTTTCGGATCACTTACAGGTGAGCTGGATCACTTTTTAGGTAGTGGGGGCAAAGTGATATTTTTACAATCAAACACAAATCAGTTCAATAAAGTTCAGTTAGATCGATCTGAATCGATCCAAAGTAGTGAATCGAATACGGCTTTTTATTAAGTCCCAAAGCTCAATTTACAAAATGTGTCACAATTTCAACCGTATTCCGCTTTTTACGACATAAACTTTGACAGTCTATCAACTGTCTTGGGAATTCGCGTTCAGATACGCCAATTTTTAGCCTTCACGCATGCGTACGTGCTAATTCATATATTTTTCAAAGTTGTTTTTTCTTGATTTTGGGAACAGCCATGCGCTAGTTTAGTTTGGGTTAGACCTGCTTGTTTGCGCCCCCGGAGCGAACGAAGCGAGCGGAGGGACATGCGTGAAGTGTAATATTAAAACGACAATGCTGGGCTTCTGCTAAATGCGCAGGTCCGAAAGTCGAAAATTTGGCGTATATAGACGTGAGTGTCTTGAGCTATATGCATGAGGGGTCTGGTTGGCAAGATTTAAGTTCATAGTGAACTTGTGAATGAGAGGCGCGTGATTGGCTAGCTACGTGAGGTGACGCATGTCTTCGCGATGCAACCAGTTGTTTCTATTGCGGCTAGCGCCACGGATTCCACTTCGGCTTTGACATTGTACACATGCGCCTATAAATTGTTTTTGACATTGGCATTTATCAGGCATGTCTCTACGTTCTAGCAAACTTTCTACAACGCCTCGGTGGTATAGGGGGCAGGGTGCTTGCGTGTCATTCTTGCGCTGCGGGTTCGATTCCCGTCGGTAGCGACAGATGTTTCGTTTATTACTTCATCATGTCAAAACTATTTTTAAAAAGTTGAAATAATTTTCCCGCGAAAAATCAGTTCAATTATCTATGAACTAATTATACTTTATAAAATTACGTCGTTCAAAATACTTAAAAATAGGTAAATATTAGAATTATGATTTTCAAACTCAATAGAAAGTAAAACGGCGTGTCATAGGTTTTGCGTATAATAATGTAGAGAAATAGGCCTCTTGCATATGTTTTTCGAGTTACCAATTCTGTAATTTTTTTAGTCCCCCTATATTCTAGGTTTCTATGGTTCAGTCCTTGGTTCGTTTACTTTATTCTTAAAGATCCCTACGAGTCCTACCGCCTGACGAGTCCTGGGCTGCGCGCGCATCACTACGTTTACGTTTACATTTTTTTTTCACTTTATGCAATGCCCTCGCTCCGGAATGTAACCAAACAAACAAAACTAACTCAAGGCATTCCCAAAATAAAAAAAAAAAGCGTTAGCACAATGTGCGCATATCTGAAATGAAACTTCTTAAACTTAAACGCCCTAGCCTTATACATATCGTAACGGATTTGGTTAAAAAGTGCTTTTTTAAATATACCACTCAATTCACAAAAAGAGAAAGCCTAAATTAAAAAAAATATATCCTCCATAAAAGTTTCCCTTATGTCTTGACAAGGTAATAGAGCATATCTCATATTTTTTGCTTGTAAACTAACGAAGATATCACAATAAAATATCGTGACCGTTTTTCGTCACCGACCGCCGCGGCCTCTCGTCGTTTCGCGACCTTCAAGTTTTACTCCTGTCGCGCGTTAATAAGTTTCACTTCAAAAATCACAAACATAACCTTGCATGTCGTGCCTCTGGCCTCGAAACCGGGCCGCCGCAGAAACGCAGCATTTAACCACTAAGCCACGAGGCCCACTGAAAGCAATTCCCTGGACCATAGACATCTATTTGTCAGAAATGTGTTTATGTAAACATTGTGCTGCATGCTCAGCCCAGAACTTGTCAGGCGGTAAGACTCGTTAGGATCTTCAAGAATAAGATATATGGGCAGAGACAAATGGGGTTTATCCCTTTGGATCTATCATTTAAACGTATCGAACAACCACGGCTAACTAAATATAGGTTCAGAGAACTTCAAATAATCGATCAAAGAGGAAAAAATACAGAATATATAATAAAAAAATAATAACAGTAGTTCGAGGATTTTCCTTGGAGAGTGCTCCATCGTTCAGGCAATTTACTTATCGTTACCCGTACCACATCAGAGGGCTTCAGAGATGCGCGCATCACATTGTTGACAATTTTTTCTAATACACCACACATGGCAACGCTAATGTAGGTGGCGTTGCGCATGGCTCCCCGCTGTTTACGAGCATGCTGTGCGCACTTCTAATCGTGGCGTTTTGTCAGCTTTCTATTTGTTTCCACGCCGGTAGAGGCGCGCCTGGCGCCTCGATTTGACATCCCATCCGAAAACGTCAGCCGTCAGCCGTCGTCCTTCATTTTCAAATCGTAGCCATACTTGATACTTGATTTGTGTTTCGTTTTTGGTTTTATGTATTTGTGATTTTTCTTGTGTTTATTTGTTAGTGTATGTATTTTAGTATAGAAATACTTATTTTAAAGAGACATAAACAATTAGTGCTAGTGACTTTGATATTTTCCTTGTTTAAAAGGTAAGTTTATTATTTTTAAGGGAAATCCAATATGGCGTATAGTATATCCTATGGATAAAAATAAATAGAACTAAAATTAAATTTAATTAATATACAAAATAGGACGGAATTTAATTGGAAATTGCAAATGCTAAAGGTTTTTAACAACATATACATCCAACAACTCGTTTCATGTCAAAGAAAACCTGTGGAATAGCCAACAATATATGACCTATTGTTAGATTTTCTAAACCAATAATTTTATGTTTTTCTTAGGGGTTCAAATTAGATACCAACAGGTTTCATTCTAATAACTTCTTAGTAAAATAAAACATCTGTGTTTTTATGTAAAATTTCCATTTTGTTTATTAAATGAAACATCTCCTCAAACATTCTGCTTGACCCTACCTGGATGTTGGGTTTCTAACAATATCCGAACTCCCCTTTCATTAATTTTGTTGCTAAGAAGGGTGAAAGTGCGAACTATACACTTTCTTGTAAAATAAATACCCTTTTGTCCCTTTTAAAAGTGGGGACTTCTTTATAATTTGCATTTGCCTCTACATAGCAGTGATTACAGCAACTCAAGTGGCGCTTTAGGAAACTAGCCAATTGAATTGAATATCTTTCTGTTGCTTCCCGATGGAATTTAAGTAGAAATACTACATGTGAATAGTAAATTGTCGTTAGAAAATATATAAGATCGGTTTGTCGTACTAGTTTTTTATTTTATTTTTCTTGATTTTGAGCATGCCTTGGGTTAATTTTGGTTAGTTCCTGTTTGTTGAGCCCCCTTCCCCCATGCGTGAAGTGAAATATTACCCCAATGATAAAAAAAATTGGGTTAAGAGCCGATTTATAGTGGATAAACAACAGCTTGCATGTATTCCCGCGAATATATTCAACTGCCCAATATTCAAAACATATTACAACAATAAGTAAGTCCGGGAACCATTTTCCTTCTTCTTTGAAGCAGGACATTGTCACCCCAATTCACAAGGGTGGGATGTCAATTGCGTGGAAAACTACAGACCGATAAGTCTAATTAATGCATTAGCCAAGATTTTCGAATACATTTTATACAGTGATATCTTTAGTCGGGTAGAGTTGAGAGTATCACTTAATCAACATGGCTTCATGCCAGATAGGTTGACAATTACACTTATAAGTAGGAGGAATAGGCAGATTGTGATATTTAAATATTATATTTTGAATAACAGAAAGTACAAAGATAGTAACATTATTAAGTATATTGACTTTCGGGTGCCTAAGGTTAACTTAAGAATAAATAATTTTGATTTGTTTTGTGTTCAACCAAGATCAGACTCGCCAGTGTGCAATGAGGTGATCATTGAGAACCCAGACCTTGATCTTTTCAGCATTACCTATGCTCAGCTCAGGAGATTGTTGTCTTAGCTCTTAAGTTTTAATATGTTGTGTGTTTTATTTCTCTTCCTTCTTTTTTTCTTTGTATTTCTCATTATGTATCAGTCCATTACTTGTAATTACCTGTATAGGTGTTTGTAATGTGTACCGTTAAAATAAAATACAATAATAATGTACATGCCGATGATTGCCGAATGTATGGAAAATTTGTGTAAACTGCTACATAGAGTCAGGTATAATTTGCCTTCTCTTAAGTTTATCTATTACTTCAGAGGTGCTTTAGAGCATACAACAAACATGATTTTATAAAAGTTTTAGGATATTTTATAGGATTTTTAAAAATTTGTATTTACAAATCATGACTATTGGGTAATAGAGAAATATCTCTCAAGAAAAAAACTGTTAAAAAGGACTTTTCATTAAAAAATATATGTTTCTTAAGATTATCCTAGTCATACTTCATCATGCTATGCATAATTTGCTGATCAAGATACAAAACGTGCTAGCAGCGCTATATATGCACCAAAATCAATCAAATGTTATATTTAAAAATTGTATTTAAATGGCAGTGGCAATTGATACTTTATTTATTTGTAGGAATATAGTCTTGTCAAATTGCCTCCACTGGGAGAGCACAAGCCAAGATAGCTGTCAAGTCCAAAGTCTCGTCTGTTGTGATTTTAATAAAAATTCATCAAACATGCCATCAATTTATTGCAGTGTAAATAACTGCTGGAAAAGTAAAGGGTCCAAGCATCGTTTTCCTAATCCATTAGGAAATAGGTCTCTTTTTGATAAGTGGGTTAATTTATGTGGAAACAAGCGTTTGATATCTGAAATGACGCCTAGTAAGATATATAGGAATTGCAGAGTTTGTGATCTACATTTTTTGCCAGAAGATTTTGGACCTAATCAGACTCTCAAAAAAGGAGTATTTCCGTCATTGAAACTGCCAGGTAAGATATATTTTTTTAAGCAATATGTAATTTTTTTAAATTTTGATTTCTCTGACTTTATGGTTATACAAAAAATACATTGTGTATAGAGAGTATGTTAATAGAGTGGTTTCCAAAATAAAATGGTGACAATTTTGTATCACCACTTTTTGATGGTTCAATTATTACGTCCATTCAGGGGATCACTATACAGGGTTGCTGATATGTATGGAAATGTGTTGATTATTTCCTAAAGTAAAATGATTTTTGTAAAAGATTTACATTTTTTTTCTTACAAATTTTTTTTTATGAATCATAGAGGGTAATACAAAAACCAATGAACCAAAAAATTTACTAATATGTGGGATGTTACATTAAAACAATGTTTAGTTTTAGTGCTCCACTTGTTTTTGTATTACATCTGTAAAATTAATTTGTATATATTTTTAAATAGGTTCTACAAAATATTCAAAAAATTTTACATTAAAAATATTTGGCTAGCTGAAATTGTAGCTGTATGCATTTTGGAAAAATTTACTGTTGCCATACATCTCAGTGACCCTGTATAAATTGTGAATGATAATTCCTTTATTTTATTTATATGGATGTTTTTTAGGCCCCTTAAGACCTACTGAAAAAATTACCAACCCCAGTTGTGAAGCTATTCTAATGGACCCAGCCCCAGATACTGCAATTCCGAGTACCAGTAGTCAAGATTTAATCCATTCCGATGTCCATAAAAATGAGATGGACATAGAAATATCCGATGCTAATAAAGCAGATAATGTGGCCAGTAGTAGTAAACAGATCCAGACTACTCCAAAAAGTAAGTAGAAATTGCCAGTTTTTTTTTATGTATACAGCGGGTTGAAAAAGTTTGCAACAAATATTTAAGTATATGTATATTAATTTTCTTATAATGATTGTACAGGTATGGGTCAGATACATATGGAGTTGAAAAAGTACGAAAAGGTAACTTTGAAAATGAAAATAATTTCGAAAATGCATTTTTTGAAGCAACACAGTTGCGTAAAAGTTTTAACAAATAAAAACGGGTTTTAAAACAGTTAAGTATGATAAACCGATCATCATTCTTTTTCAGAAAACCCATGTAAAAAAATGTAGATAATTTAAGAAACATACTGAAAAGTTTCCCCTTTTTTTTGTTGCCAACTTTTTGACCACCCCTGTATGTAAAAAATGCCAATTAACAAGGTGTAAAGTTTTCTAATTAATAGTATGGCAAGAAAATATGTCAAACTTGTCTCTCATTTCTGTACTGCATAAAACCATAATATTTCACATATTATATAATTTTAAATGTTTGGATTTTAAAAATGTTTTTTAATTGGCTGTTTTAAGCTGCATGGTGTAGGGTGATCAAGTTGAAATCTAGTACACACTTAGATACTTTTTAAATAGGCACTGAAATGGAATCGTTTTTGTATTTTTAGATAATCATTATCAACCAAAAAAAGAACACTAAAAATAAGATTTTTTTGTATACAGTATGTCTTATATTTAAACATAATTATAGTAATAATCACACACAATAAATTTTACCTATCTACTAAATTTTAGAAATATAGAGTTTGTGTTAACCAAAATAGAACTTCAAAAAGGGAAAGTGAGAATAGCATTATACATGATAACCCTATAAAATCTGTGCAAGTTAGTGAAAAAGTCAAAGTAAATATTTATTTATCTAAAGTAAATGAAATTTTGTAGGAAGATCTAATCTTTTATGTGAAGTTAATGTTGCTCAAGTAAAAGACTTAACCCCTAAAGCCAGGCATATGTATGAAAGAGCAAAACAATTTAAAAGAAGAGCTGCCACATCCGTGCGAACGAAACTTACTTTAAAAAAAAGGTTAAGGCATGCAGAAAAATTTACATCTACGCAAATGTTTGAGAAAGTTGTTTCAAGCATGGACAGAATAAGAGCGAGGTTTTTCCAAAGTCAATTGGAAAACTTGGAAAAGAGACCACAAGGAAGACGATACTCGCTTGAAGACAAGGTGTTGGCATTGGCCCTTTACAAGCAAAGTGGAGTTGGATATCGTTTTCTTTCCAAATTATTTACATTGCCGTCAAGGAAAACTGTAATGAAATTGCTTAACAGAATTCCAGTAAGACCTGGCCTGCATCATGAGGTTTTTACTGAAAGCAGAAACCAAAAATTTTAAAAATCCCCTTGACAATTATTGTCTTCTGATGTTTGACGAAATTAGCATCCAACCTAATTTGCAGCCAAACCTAACTGAGGGCACAGTTGAGGGCTTTGAAGACTTTGGCTTTAGGAAAAGCGAGGAAATAGCTAATCATGCTCAGGTGAGGATCTTATAATTTTTACCTTGTAATGGATTGCCTTTTGCTCCACAAATGATTACAATTTTTTTGAATTTGTAATAGAGCCTCTTCGCTCCCGCCCCAGGATGTAAACTGCACAAGTGCTAGCTTAGTATTTTTTTTTTAATTCAAAAAAATTGTAATCATTTGTGGAGCAAAAGGCAATCAATTACAAGGTAAAAATGAATCCTCCACAACAATATAGAACATATCTACATCAAAGGATTTTATAAACTATACACTCCCTGTTCCAAATATCAGTACCTTAAAATGTTGTTTAAGTGAGAGTGGAGTGTATGTTTTTGTTTAGAATATTATGTACTATTTTGTGATTGAAAATTGCACAGAATGTGTTATGATCATTTATAATGTATCCGTAAATGTTAATAGTTAAAAGATATATTATATTAGACTCCCATGTAAAATATGAATAATTTTCATTTACCGAATTAAGAGGTATTTTGAAAAATGTTTCCCAAAATTTGTAGTACAAAAATTCGATCCTGATAATTTTCTCAATTAAACCACCAGCAGATGTCAAATTATAATAACTGACAATTTGCAATTTTTATTTCAGGTGTTCATGCTACGGGGAATAAGGCGCAAATGGAAACAACCAATATATTATAATTTTGTTAATGGTGGGACAAAAAATATTGATATAGTTCGAATAATTAAGGAAGTCATAAGAAAATGTCACAGTATTGGCCTTCATGTAATAGCAACTGTTTGTGACCAAGGAGCTAATAATCAAGCAGCCATTAATTCCCTTATTAAAGAAACTAAGGAAAAATACATGAGAGCAGGGGTTGAATACTATGAAAAGTATTATGAAATAGATAATACAAAAATTATTCCCCTTTTTGATGTCCCACACCTCTTCAAGGGAATAAGAAATAATCTCTTGAAATACAATCTTCATTTTTTGGATAATGGAGCTGGAAAATTGGCAAAATGGAGTGACATTTTTACAGCCTATAAAATGGATCCATATCTTGGTAGTCTAAGGCTTATGCCAAAGCTTACAGATTCTCATGTCAATCCAGAAAAAATAAATAAAATGAAGGTTTCAAAGTGCACCCAAGTGTTCAGTCACTCCGTTGCAGCAGCAATTAATGTGTTTGCATTTTCAGGTAGGTTATGATTTAACCATTTGGCTATTTCTTAATGCAACCTGTAATATTAGTATGGAGATGTTTTTATCTTGAAGAAAATATCTGCAAATTATTTTTTAACTAATTTAAAATGTATTTTAGGAATAACTGTTGAACATGGAGAGGAAAATTTGACAATGGATAAAACCGCTGCTGATACTACTATTCTTATGGAGTTTATGGATCAGCTATTTGATAGCTTCAATGGCAGTTCATTTACTCCATATAATGGCAAATTACTCAAGATTGCTGTTACCAACAGTTCGCCCCACCATACTTTTTGGAACCAGGCTCTGGAGAAGCTAAGACATTTTCAGTTTATAAGGAATGGATCTTTCTTCGTTCCACCTAGCCTTAAAAATCTAATTAGCACCATTGAGAATTTTAAAACTCTTTGGAAAACCATGTTGGATCTTGGCTTTACCTCGCTCATGCCAAGAACCTTTAATCAAGATCCGCTCGAGAATTTTTTTGGTAAAATTAGGCAAAGAGGACTTCGCAACATTAATCCAACTCCAACAGACTTCAATCATTACTATAAAAGCTTACTAGTGAATCAATTAACTTCAAGCCAGTCTGTTGGGGCGAATTGCGAAGATGATAAGTCTGAAGTCTTTTTAACCCTTCAGAGGCTAGTTTCTCAGGTTAGTATTGCAATTTTATTATGATTTTGTATGCCCTATAAACATTTAAAAATAATTTCTCTAAAAAATTTCTTCCATTTTTATAGGGTTTACCTGAAGAAGATGAAGATTTGAGCATTGAAAGATTTTCCATAGTTCCAAAACATATTCCCTATTCAACCAAATCTATGGAGTTAAAAGTTTTGAAATATGTGTCTGGATACTTGGTCAAAAAAATTGGAAAGCAGCAATGCCAATGCAAGGATATGTTCCTTCAACAGAAAACACCAGAAGATTCAGAACATGAAGATTTTTTAAAATATAAGGAATACAGGGCTAAGAAACTTTCATTAAAGTATGTAAGTTCATCTTTTTTAAAGAAAATGCAACATGCCCTTGCCATTATCAAATATATCTTTAATAGGGATTTTCATAAAAAAAATGTTGTAAATCATACTTTAAAAACTCTTTGCGAGAGCATATCTTTGACCCCCTGTTTTCATGATGATGCAATAAAAACAAACATTTTTACTTATTTTATAAAAGTAAATTTGTTCAATTATTGTGGTCAATTAAACAAAATTATTAAAGGCTTAGACCAAAGACCTGTCCCCAAAACTGCACCAAAAATATTCCTAATGGCCAAAAACTTGCACTGTAACACCATTAAAAGAAAACGGGCTCAAAATAAAAATAGGTTTAGTTGTGTATAAAAATTATCCTTAATATTAATATGCAGTGCGGGACAAACAGTTTGCAACAAATTAGAAAGTAATTTATTATTGTTTTTCAAAAAATTTTATTCATATTAAAAGGGAGCACAGAAAATACAAACATTTTGGTTTAAAACCCAAAATAATTTCAGGATTGCAAATTCCCTTTTCTTATCTTTTACAGTTTTTGAGAAAACTTGTGTTAAAATTGGGAAAAAAAATAAAAAATTGACGTAATTTATCTCGGAAACTGTTAATCAGACACACAAAATTATAGGCATTTTTTAAAATTTTAGCACACTTTAAATGTGCTGTTTCAAAACATAAATTTTCTTTATTATTTTAATTTGAAAGTCACATGTTTATACTCTCTGTAGGCTCTGTACACCACTTGACATCGTCAATAGTGTTTTTTTCTCTCTGCAGACATTCTTATCAAGAATAAAATTTTCTAAGAAATAAGTAATAAAAATGTTTCCATTTGTTGTCAACTCTGGTCCGCACTATATATCTCGTATTACATAAAATGCTTATAGTTTACATGTAATAAATAATAGGAGCTTTTACAGTAGGCCTATCAGTTAGTTTTCCCAACTTAAAAGAAATTATATTTCCTCATTTCTATTATTATATTATTTTATATCAGTAAAATTTTGTTGACATGGTATGTATTAAGTATATATGTTGTACTCCATAATAAAAATAATGTGTGTAACATAAAATTACTAATGTGTTTTTTTATCATAATAAATTGTCCCTTTAATATTTTTTGAAGTGTAAAGTTTCGTAAAATTTTCAAAATACTGTACATAAATTAAATTGTTGGCATTTCGATCTTTTAGGCGCGAATATTTAAATTTGGCCATTGTTTAAATTTGATTTTAGAGTGAACAATTTAATTAAGAAGAAGCTACGCGTCATCAAAGTACGTGAGTTATTTCACTTCTTAAAGGAAGTGTTCAAGTATTTCATGATAGCTTTTTGCTTTTCGCATCTGGCGTTACTTTTTTCTGATAGGTTGGCTTAAACTGTATGACTAACAAGAAAGGTGAAACATAAATTAATTATTTAATTAGAGTGCAATAATTTAAATAAGAGGACTTTCGCGCGTCATCAGCGTACCTGTTTGTTTCACTTTGGCAACTTTTTGGAAATATTCTCAGGGTAGTATTCCATGCCATTTTTTACTTTCGTGTCTTACATCACTTTTCTTGGTTAGTTTAAACTATAAACATTTTTAAATAGTGAATTTATGATTCACCTTTCTTGTTAGTCATACAGTTTAAGCCAACTTATCAGAAAAAATTAAGGTGATATGCGAAAACCAAAAAAACTATCATGCAATACTTCCCTTAAGAAGTGAATTAAATCACGCACTTTGATGACGCGTAGCTTCGTCTTAGTCAAATTGTTGACTAAAATAAAATTTATACAATGGCCAAATTTAAATATTCGCGCCTAAAAGATTGAAATGCCATCTTTTGGAGAAATGTCAAAGCTTAAATTCGTGCTGATCAAACAGTTCTCTTTTGAAAAGAAGCTAAAATACTTGTTTCCGGACCAATAGATGGCGCTCTTTGTGAATTTATTTGGTAGTATAGGAGTTTCCATTCTATCCCCCTATAACCCTTATCTATGTTTACGAGGCACAAGCGCAACCAACAGAAACTAACCACTAACCTAAGGCATGCTCAAAATGACGAACAAAGCTTTTAACACATAATATTAAAAATAAAAAAATAAACATGTTGCCACTGGAATCAAACCCGGGCCGCTGTAGCAGAGACAAAGCATCCAGCCACTGAACTACGAGATCAGTTGACTGTAATTCGCTAGACCCTAATAATATGGTGTTTGTCATTTGTCAACAATGTAATGCCTGCGCAACTCTGAAGCCCTCTGATGCGGTACGGGAAACGTCTACCATAATATCCGTCAATCATTCAATCGATTTAATCAATGCTAGATGCCAGCACAGTCGACCAATGTTGCAATCGTTTCTAAAGTAAAGTCATTATTGGTAAAGTGAAATCCCCCTTCTAATATTTTTCTATGGTGAAATCTGACTGACATGATTTTCTTCTGACAACAGCAACAGCAATATTAAAGATAATGATAAACATCCGCGTAATTGTTTCATCTCGGCATTCTGTCCGTAAAATTAGTGCAATACAAGAAATAGTTCTGAAGATACAGAGCTGTGAAATATTTCTGGTCTGGAATATTGTGTATTGTGGTACATTTTGTTGAACTGTGTGAGAGCTTCTGATCTCATTTATAGAAAACTAACCCGTTTTCTTTTTCTTCATTTCTTGTTCTTCATGATTTTTATATACCTGAAATGTCGACCTATGTGTAGATTGCTCAAAAAGGCCAATGGTGTAAAACTGTGACTCTTCAGACAGAGCCAAAATGGTAAGTAAATTAATCAGTTTGTTCCTTCAATGTAATTTATTCTTTCTTAATAATTTCTTTAAAATTTTTTAGCAAGCGGATGATCCACCGTATTTATCCGTCGGTACGGCTGTCAGTGCAAAGTATAAAGGGGCTTTTTGTGAAGCCAAAGTTAGTAAAGTTGACCGTGTGGTAAAATGCAAGGTTAGTCAGTTGGAAAGCATACATTCGATTTTGTTCTAATTTTTCTCTGTTTCACAGATAACATTCAAGACTGGTTTAGGGTCTGCTATAGTATCAGATAATGAAATAAAAGGTACACTAAGAGTAGGCCAACAAGTTCAAGTTAAACATCCTGCCGATCATAAAGAATTAATTGAGGCAACCATTACCAAAATCCAAGATTGTAGTCAATATACTGTCGGTAAGTACCTATTTTCTTACAAAGCTATGTAAATTTTGCACTTTCTACAAGAATGAAATGAAGCAGCTAAGACTGCTTCATTTTATGGGCCGTTATGAAAAAGATGGATTTTTTAATGTGTTTGTGGAGATGATGTCATTCAAAGTCCACTGTGTAGGTACCTAGCTGTGAGCACATGATGTTGATAAATGTCGAACAATATAGGCAAATGAATGTTCTCCTAATGTTATGAGAAATAGATGTCATCTAATGTCCTGTCTTACAATAAGAATTATTAACTTATTTATTTATTTTAATTTATTCATGTCAGTACAATACTAATTGCTTACAGCTATCAAATAGTGGGCTGCAAGCAGCCAAACCTACACTAAACGTCAAATACATATGCGGCACTAAAAGCCACAAAGATGCATCAAAACAGCATTGTCATATAGTTGGATTCAACTTCGACGTGAGTGCACCCGCCACAGAACAGTAGTAGTTATTCAAGATATCCGGGGACATTTCCGGAACATTGAAACGCGACCTCTCATCAACACCTCTCATCTCATTCACAACCTTCCAACTTTCCCTCTGCGAATTGCCAGATGCAGCTATGCGGGTAGCATAATAAAGCTCCTTTGCAAGCCTTATTAACTTTCTATATATGAATCTATACTGTTGAAAATAACTCAAAAAAATATCATTATTCGTAAATTTTCGAATTGTATGTAAGCACCGCAAATTTCTTGAAGAAACTCTCAAGCCTTTAGTGATCCAAGGCTTTCTACTCTTTTTTTTAATTTTCTGAACAGGAAAAGCTCTATTAAATGACCCACGCAAAAGAATATGGAACTGCTCAAGAGGATCGCTACATTCAAATATACCACTCCAATCAACAGCCATACAAAATTGCCCAAATTTACTGTAGTTTGCTCTACTAAATAATCTACCATATCTGTATTGACACTTTTTGGATTTAGTGGGAAAAGCAACTTTACTTAATATAGCCTCGTGGTCTGACAGACCTGACTCAACAACTAAACAATCCACATTAGGGGAATTCATGGATGAACAAAAGTAATCAATGGTGGTGGATGAGAATTGCGAAACACGAGTGGGTGCATTGACGTACATAAAGAGACTAAATGAATCTAAGAGGTTACACAAGTCAAGCGTATGAATTGAGTCTGTATCATCATAGTTTATGTTAAAATCGCCCAGTAAGATAATATTAGATTTATGTGGCTCGGTTTCAGATCGGCTCATCATTTTTCTTTCAGCCAACGCACCCGACGGAGATTACACGAGCCATGAAATCAATTAAAAATAAGAGCTCGTGTGGTGAAGATGGCATCACAGCAAAAATCTTTCTATCTCTTCCTACTCCTGCTTTGAATGCTCTCTCTGATGCTATTAATCAATCCTGGGTTGCTGGTGGGTTTCCTTTGTGTCTTAGGCAGGCTATGGTTGTTCCCCTTTATAAGGGTGGTGACCTTGGTGATCCCTGCAATTTTCGGCCGATTTCGTTATTGTCAACCCTTTCAAAAATCCTCGAAAAACTTGTTAAGGAGCGGATTGTGATGTTTCTCAAACAACATCAAATTTTACACCCTAACCAATTTGGCTTTCAATCCGGTAGGTGTACTGATGATGCGGTGTTTCAATTCTTGGAGGAGGTGTATTTTGGTTTCAACAGCGGAGAGGCTATTGCAGCAGTGTTTTGCGACTTATCAAAAGCATTTGATTGTGTGAGTCACAGAATTCTGCTGCAGAAGCTTGATACATATGGATTCAGAGGAAACGTACTGGAGTGGTTTCGGTCTTACCTGGATGGGCGAGTGCAGAGGGTCATCATCGGCTCAAAAACATCTGACGCAGGTGCGATCAGTTGTGGGGTTCCCCAGGGTTCAGTTCTGGGTCCACTGCTTTTTTTGTTGTACATTAACGACCTTGCTTTTCTGGACATTGAGGGACAATTTACGCTTTTTGCCGATGATACTACCATACTCTGGCATAATCCTAGCCCTATCGCATTGAGGGATAGAATTTCAACTGATCTCCCAAAGATTGTACAGTGGTTTGATGCTAACTTGTTGACTCTCAATGTTGATAAAACCAATATCTTGGGTTTTAGGTGTAACGTGGGTGGCTTGTTGCTTGGGGATGTTCCACTTGTTTTGAAAACAGAGACTAAATTCTTGGGCATTCTTCTCGATAACCATTTAAGATTTGATTCACATATTATGGGGCTGACAAAGAGGGTGGCTTCTGGATGCTATGCTGTGCGTGTGGTATCGAGAGAGATTGGTGTTTCTCTGGCTAGGAAGGTGTACCATTCTCTAGTGGAGTCGCATTTAAGGTATGGAATTGTGTTTTGGGGGAATACATACAATCGTTTGCTGCACTCATTGTTTGTTTTACAGAAAAGGGCAGTGCGATACATCTATCAAGTAAACGGTAGGGAATCATGTAGGCCCTTATTCAAATCCAAAAAAATTCTAACGTTGTCATCATTGTTTGTTCTGGAGACGGCTTGTATGATGTATAAGCGTAGGGATAACCTGCCCGGGCCTAGTCACTCTTATGCTACTAGGCAAACACAAGACCTTCACTTGCCTATACCTACTTCGGCCCTGGTGAAAAATTCAATTGTATATGAAAGCCGTAAAATATATAATCACCTTCCTGATACTTTAAAGGTTTGCCCTGCGCTTTCCTTATTCAGGCGGTCTGTAAAGAAGTTATTGGTGGAGAGGGCTTATTACGATTTGGGTGAATACTTTAATGACCGCTTTTAATCTATGTGTATTTTTGAGGGACCTTGCTCTGTATTTGTATTATTTTGTCTAGATATTTTGATGTTGATTGTTTACTGTGTTTTAGACTGCTCTTAACTTAACTTATCTTATTTTATTGTATTCTATTGTATTGTGTTCTATTGTATTTTATTTTTATTTGGAAAATAATGTTTATTGTGGTTTTAGACATTGACTCTGCTTTGTAAAGACTTTTTTTTTTTGTATACTTGCATGCAATTGAAGAGCTTTGTTAACAAGATTTATCTTACTAACAATAAAGCATAATTGACTTTGACTTTGACTATATGGAAGGTAAAACAATCAATATTAAATAAAATTACAATTTAAGAGAGCAAGAATACACATTAACAAATTAAAAGTCCAGACAATTACAATTTAAAAATTGCTCTATACAGTGGTAGGCCTTCCTTACCAAAAATGTCTTGAGCTTATTTCTAAATGCTTTAAGAGGCAATCCCCTTATTGTTTGAGGCAGCTTATTAAAAAGTCTGACCTGCTTTGACAGTCTGCAGTAGGCGGGGTTATAGTTGGCCTTAATTCTTGTGTCGTGGTTGTGTATGTTCTCATATGTCTATCCTGCTTTCGTCTTACGCAGAGCAGACTCTCCAGGATACAGACTGAGGGAAAAGTAAGAATTTTCGACCCTCACGATCGTCCCTGTATCTCAGCCCAGCCAATATCCTTACAGCTCTTCATTGCAATCCAAAAACTATGTGCTTCTGATGAGTAGCACCATGCGATTACGCCATATGTCATAATGCTATAAAAGAGGGCATGGTAGGCTCTTCTCATAGTCTCAGCTGAAACCTGAAACACAAACCCTTAGGCCTTGCATATTAATCCCACGCTTACCAAGTTTATTACACATACTCTCAACACGCACATCCCATTTCAACCTTTAATCGAAATAGACTCCCAGAAACTGGACCGATGAAACATTATTCTTTGACTGGTTCGATTTAAGTGTAAGCATTATACCTAGTGTTTTATCTTGATTTAGTACAAGTCTATTGGACAAAAACCACTCTTCTACTGAGAATCTTGCCACATTTAAATCATGTAAGGCCACTACTGTGATTTACCCTATGAAAATACAGTTGTGTTATCAGCAAAGAGCACACATTTCCCCAGTAGTTGAGACAGGGGTAGATCATTAATATAGATTAAGAATATAATGAGTCCATAGATTGAACCCTGTGAGACACCAATGTGTACTCTCGCCGATGCACACAGAACGCCACATACCCTCACCATCTCAAAAATGAACTGTCGAATGTCGAAAACCATAGGACTTCAAGGTATCCAGCAGGCTCACAGACTGTATATCACCACCTTCGAACGTCATATTAAAGTCAGCTGTCAAGACAATGCTGCGGTTTATTAATTGCTGCCTCTAATAAGCCTAGAAAAGTGTCAAAATGACTAGTTGGGCATCTATATACACATATTACAAATAAATTAAAATCATTCAAAAATACAGCACAGCTCTATACATTTATCATTATTAAGAGTGTTAACACTGTCAACAGATACATACCAAAATGTATCTCTAACATAAATAGTTGTTCCACCTCCTCGAGATTGAGAACAAGCTGAAAAACTTCCAATCTTATACAGCAGTAATTCCGCAGGGTCCCTTTCTTCACTGGTTAACCAGTGCGCAGTAAAACAAAGGATGTTAAGTCCTTGATTCACAATAGCTGCTTCTAATTCATGAATTTTGTTCCTAATAGAACACATATTATAGTGGAGAAGGCCTATAATCCCTACCCTTTTCCCCCTGATTTGTCCTTGCTGGTCTTGGTCCGCCTGGCGACATTAGATTTTTCAAGTTTAAAAAATTTTTAATGTGCCCTCCTTTAGGCCAGAATCAGCATTTAGAATATCTGACTTCTTATCAATGGGAACTCCGATCTTGAGTGAGCTGTATTTCCTACATTTAGTTGTGATTTTCTCACATTCCCACACCGTCGGACCATTTAGTTTCAAGTAATTTTTAATTTGATTAAATTGTTGTGCAATCCCCGTTTTACAGAAACAGAAAGATAACACAAACACAACATTTAGAGGAACAATGCATTAATTCAATAAAAAGTCCTTACATTTAATGCATTAAAAAAAATACAAATTGCTAATATCAACTGCCATTCACCGGATCATTGCTTTAGTTTGGAAACAAAACTGACATTTCGGTAAATATTTATAGTTTTTATTGTTTTGTTCTATTATAAGGAGACCGGGGTAAGATGGAGTTCCGCGTTAGAATGGGATAACTATGTTACGTCAAAACTAACGCTGCTTTATCTACGGAAATCAGGAGTGTTTCCTTCATCTTTCGAAAGATGTCGCATAGCCAATAATGCGATTCAACACATTCTGATTGAAGCGAAGTCATTAAATGTACCCGCGGTCTGCCATGCCAACGTGTTTGTGATTTAGATTGGTGTATCATCAGTATCAGAAGTGGGGCGTCTCCCAGCGGACCTTGCACTTAGGCCACCAATTGGGCCCGTTGTGCCCTCAGCCGGCATTAAAGAACCCCCCCAGCCGGTATTAAAGAACCTCCAAAATGCCGGTCTTCCTTAAGAAAGCCCGCATCTCCTTCAGACTAACACGACTCACTGGATATGGCTCGATCGGCGTCGCGCCAGCCAAAGATTCTGTGGGATCTCAATCGTCCTCCATGCGCCATCTGCAAGGGGTTCCAGCGACTTTAGTAATTAGGTTTTCTGCGATGCAACTTAATCCTATCGTATGGGCCAATTACTCCATCTTATCCCATAGATTTTTTAATAATTTTATTTTGTTTATTTACATATAAATCTTTGGTTATACTTTATGGCAGTAGGCATTTTTTTGATTGAATTAGTGTTGAGATCAATAAATATTACTTTCTGTTCAGTAAATAAAAAATATTATCGACACTCAACTACGTGAAAAAATTAATATATTAGTTCTTTGATCCCATCTTACCCTATATGGAAACCCATCTTACCTCATAGGTGGGGCAAGATGTGTAAGTGGTAATACAATTTTGATGATACTATATAAAGAGTGTCAGTATTTTAAACTAATGAATAAAGAAATAGCTACCCTGTAATCCTATGTAATAATTGCTTTACCTTTATTCAAAGAAATTTACCCCGGTCTTCCCAAAGGTCTCATAATATAGATTGAGTGATATTTTTTATTTATTATATAAAAAAACAGTTAAAATACTTAGTTGAAAAAATAACATTAACATGGCCTTTGTACCCATTTAGTCTTTGATGATGGGGATATCACCACTCTGCGAAGGACAGCTCTTTGTTTGAAAAGTGGTAGACATTTCAATGAAAGTGAGACATTGGATCAACTTCCCTTAACCCATCCAGAGCACTTTGGTATTCCTGTCATGGGAGGCCGCAGAGGTAGAAGAAACAGACTTCTTAAGTAAGCATTTCGTAATAGTTTATTATTGGTGATGGCTTTCAAAAATATGGTAGAATTTCAAAAAAAAATTAGAGCACGTATTTAACACGTTTTTCTTTCATTTTATACAGGGAAGGCACTACCTTCCCTGGCGAGCCGCCACTGAAATATAAAGCATCAGCTTCACATGCAGTGATATAATAGTAATACAAAATTCTATTGACGAAGAATACCGCATTTATTCCTGAGGAATTGAATCACGGTATGGATGAGTAGGAAATATTATTTGTTAAACTTGCATCCAGGAATACTAAGTTTTTCAAAAAAATTATTTATAGTGAATTCAAATTATAAATGTTTATGTGAAATCTAATGCTTAATAGTAATTTGGCATAAGGAATATAAGAATGTACCAAATATGAAATTAGACAGTGTCTATTGTATCTCTGTTCCTTGATAATAATAATTCTCTAAGTAGAAAAGTAAAAAATTTCGGTTTTAATTTTTCATAAATCGAAAGTAAATATTTATCCCAAATGTTTTTGGGAAATAAGATGAAGGCTACATGAGTATGGTATTGTAGAGATGAAAGTAGTGATGAGGAAATAGAAGAAGAAAATGAGCCAGATCTTGAAGGCTATACTCAGGATATTGGTAGAGTTGTCAGTGTAGAAACTGGCGAAAGTAAGCGCGGCAAGGAAAAGTGGTTCCCTGGTCTAATAGTTATTCCATCAGCGCAACCAACTGTCAAAATCAATGTGAAGGATGAGTTTCTAATAAGGTCCTTTAGAGACGACAGATAGTAAGTTATTTAATTGTATTTTTTAGTTTATTGCATTTTGTAGTTTTTTATTTATGTATTTTTCAATAGCTAGCTTTACATTTATTACATTTATTATTATAATGCCGAAGTATCAGCTGCTGGAGGATAGAGAAATTATATATAAATGAGTCAACTTTCCAATTATACCTTTAGCATTTGCATTATATTTTTGACATTTTTTTTAAGTGAATACCTTTGATATAAGAGATCAGATTCTTCAGGCGACAAGCTTCGGGAAAGCACTTTATTTTTAAACACCAAAATCTTTATAATACTTTTTTTATGCAAGTACCACCGATTCGGTTATTTAATTTAATAAACTTCCCAAGAGCCTACTCCATAATTGAGAATAGCCTAAATGCTTTAAAACTTGTGATAAAATAGCTTAGTGCATCAATTTGTATTTTTAATTGTAAATATTCGTACATGGGATTAATATTTACTGAGCGACACATGCAGAGGGTATGTCGTCATCGACGAACATTTGATACAACATATCGTGTATCTAAAATAAATGGCTATGTCTCAAAATTGGGATTTTTTTGTGCATTCACAAGCTGAAATACGTATCAGTTCAATAATCCAAAGAATTGGCATCTCCAGATATCTACTGGTTTTAGAATCGTCTAATTCGAAATTCGGTTTTGTCTATGCACGTGTGATCCTAATTAACCATCTTCAAAAAAAGAAGAAGTTTTCAATTCGATGCGTACGTTTTATAATTTTTTATAATGGAAGATCCTAAATTTAAATCATACTTTGAGTATTTAGTGACAGATGGTACTAAAATTTCGACATAATGTCGGGCTAACTTTGTAATCAAGTTTTGTCTCTCACAGTACCATCCTCTGGTTTGATGGTAGTATTTTTTGTTGATTTAGTAGGCTTGTTCTATATATTTGTAACAACTGTAACAATATATATTACACACATTATACATTAATTTTATCATATTTAAGTTATACAGTTCCAAAGAAGGAGGTCAATGAGTTCAATAGAGATCTAACTGAGAAAATTGAGAGTACCGGATTATTAGAAGCTATCCAGAAAGCTAACAAATTTTTGGATAACAATGAACTACCTTTGCACTGGGAAAAGAGTTCACTTTTCAATATCGCTGGCGATAGTGATAGTGAAGATAATGCAAGTGATGTAAGTATAGTATTTATGTTTAGATATAATATTCCTATTTGTATTATTAAACTTTGTTTAATAACACTGTAATGAAAGTGAAAAGCCTCACCACAGGTGAGTGTCACTTTTTTGCCGAAATGGAGACTACATATTCAGTAAAATTTGTAATTTAATACAGTCGGGTAAAGGGTAATCATACTTTTTAATACGCCAAAAAACTCATGTTGTAATTA
This sequence comes from Pissodes strobi, assembly GCA_016904865.1. Taxonomy (NCBI): domain Eukaryota; kingdom Metazoa; phylum Arthropoda; class Insecta; order Coleoptera; family Curculionidae; genus Pissodes; species Pissodes strobi. Next base: position 362,056 of record MU182295.1, read on the forward strand.
TTCAATAAATTTGCTTTGTTTAATTCTTACAAGGAGAAAGTGGCACATTCTTTATAGCTCTTTGCAGCATTATAAGCCATATATTTTCAACATTTGTGATAGAACATAGGTCTAATCGTTTCACATGTTCTCCACTATGACAGTAAGAAATAGCCTCCCTATTGCACAAAATTGAGCTTTTAAGCCAAGGTTGTTTTTGTTATTTATTTACCAAATAAACTGATGAACCTTATTCAGCCTGCATTATTTCTCGTGAAGAATCTGAATCCACAGCATCTTACTCCGAATTCGATTCTCCTAATACAATAATTATAGCTACAGTTTGGATTCTAATCGTCGCAAAACACCAATGATGCTGCTTTTTCATTTTAGAAAACTTGAGGTTTATGGATGTAGGGATCCACATTTATACTGGTTCATATACTTTTTGTGGTATGGTTATAGGGGATATTTTGAATGGTAACTTGGAGGATCGAGAGTTCCACGGGGCTCTCCACCTGTGCTGTTTTTTATTTATATGACCTCGCATGAAATTCACTATGTTTTCAGATGATACCAGGCTATTATGGGATGATAAATTATACTCTAATATTGAAATATATTGTGATTAGGGGTTTAATAAACTTCCTTTAAAATTACAAAGTAACAAAATAATGTCACAAAAACAATCATACATAGTGCACAGTTTTGGTAAATTAGATTAAAATCAACAATTGACAGGTGTACACAACAAGAGACATCAGTATGGTAAAATAGTGTTTTAAACCTGACCCTATTACATCACATTCACCAGTCAAGATATTATCTAGAACTGGAATGCATAAACACACTCTGCTTTCGAGTAACCAATCACAGCCCTTCCAAAAGACTTAATACTAGTTAAAACCCTAATATTATCAGGTAGTGAGTTAAATGCCTGAACGGCCTTATAGTATTGGCCTTTCTCAAAGAATTATGAGCTATGTGCTGGCTCCTTAAGTTCATCCCGGCCTCGGATAGTAATTTTATTTTTTTTATTTATTTATTTATTTGCCAAATTAATAATAATAATAATAACAACAATATTTAATATAATATAACAGCAACAGCGCTCAATTATTGACATATTACAGCACTGTATAAAGTTAACAATTATTCAATTATTTAACAATAAAATATAAACTAACCAATGAGAAATTACCCATATAGGCTACAACTTACTCCACCTACTCTACACTAACTGCATACTTGTGACATTCCAATCTGTAATTTTATCCTTATTTCCAGGTAAGGTGTTAGAATCAGAATTATTATTAATTGTGTGCTACAGCACCTAGGTAACTTAATATCTGTATGTGCTAAGAATGACTATACTTTTATGTTTAGACATTCATATGTTAACACCGGTTAACACTATCATCTGCCACAATTATCATTTATCATGCTTGTGTCCGCCATTCTTTCCCTTATAAAAATTAGTTACTACTACATCAGTTTCACATACCATAATATCAATACAAAATATTTTCAAACAAATGATGGTTCCTCAGTATAAGGTCTCATTTTTCTTTAATCCGCTTTATGATACCTGTTTCTTTTAAATCTATAAGCAAAAGATTATAAAATTTTGATGCGAGGTACAGCAGTGACTTGAGGTTTAAAGTTTTATAACTCACCGGTACGGTACATTCACATTAACATTGGCCTTGCTTCGGGTATTATGTTGATGGGTGATTAAGATTTCCGACTTTTCCTGCTTGTACATATAAATGCATGCTGACAAAATGTACAGTTGTTGAACATTCATTATTCTTTCATTATATAGGTTTTTCGAGGGATGTAATTTAGTCTTTTTTGTAATTACTTTAAGAATATAGTTCTGAAGAGTTTGTAGCGGTCTTAGATTTGTCTTATATGTACCTCCCAGGCTGTTGTGCCATAATGGAGCAAAGATTCCACCAATGCTTTGTAGATCAAAGTTAACAGTTTGTTATTCAGAATTTCTCTAAGAATATAAAATGTATACACCAACTTTCTTATTTTTGCAACTATATATTCAACGTGGTGTGTCCATTTTAGATGCTGGTCAATTATCAGTCCTAGATATTTGATTTTTTCACATGCTTTGATTGTTTTAGATTCATTAAGGCAAATTCTGTCAAAGTTTGGTCTGTTAACATTTATTGGGGAAAAGGCCACATAATTTCTTTTGTAAATTAAGTGATAATTTGAAACTCTCCAACCAATGTTTAATGAGGCTGAATCCTTTTATTGCTTTTTGTCTTGTTTCATCCCATGTATTGCCATGAAAAATTTTATTAGATCTGGAGAGCTGTTTGTGTTGTTAATTTTTGTGTGTTGGTATCGAGGGGATAGATAATTCCTAAAAACATTCAACACATTGCCCCTGACCGTATAGTGTTCCATGACACTAAGTAACTGTTTATGAGGCACTGTGTCAAATGCCCTGGCGAGATCAAGAAATATGCCTATTGTTTTGTGAGTCATATTAAGGTTTTTTTTGTGATTTCTGTTGTTAGATATTGTATTGCTTCGGCTGTACCAATTCCCTCGACAAAGCCAAACTGTTTGGAAGACAAGACGTTATTGACCTTAAAGAAGCCAGTCAGTCTCTCCTTTAGCGCTTTTTCGGATATTGTACCAAGTTTGTTAATGAGACTAATTGGGCGGTATTTTTGTATTTTTTTTTTTCAAAGAATTGGCCTTATGTATAGGAGTAATAATGGAGACCTTAAAATGAGATGGTACAATGCCCGTTTCAAATATTAAATTTATGATATGCTTTAGTGGGACCAAACTTTCTAAATGAATTATTTTTATTAATTTAGTGGATATTCCAGTCTCTCCCCGAGCTCTATACCAACATTTGTCAAGTATTTGTTATAATAGTTTGACATTTCGAAATCAGACACAAATTCCTCATCATCCTCATTGAGAATTGTTATTTTAGATTCTTTCCTATTTTTACTACCAGTTACTTTATTTACTATTTGATATATTCTTTTAATGTTATTATGGTTTTCCCCTATTTGATTTTAATAATAATCATATTTAACTTTTTTTATTAGCTTAGCAAGATGATTTCTATAGTTCTTATAATAATTATTCAGCTCGGGATCATCATTTTTTTGCAAAGTCTTTTTCATTTTATCCCTGTAATTGATTGAGTTAATTAGCCCATTTGTTATCAATTCCTTTGATTTTTTGAGCCTATTTATTTTATTTGTGGGAGCAATTTTTGAGAGTTCTATGCTTTGAGAATGTTTATTCATAAAAATGTTTGTGGCATCTTCAGGGTTTTTTGTCTGTAGAACATCTATCCAATTATAGGATTTTAAATTCTGCCTCAATAATTCATAATCGATCTTGCGTTTTATTGTTGTTGTAGTATTTTGATTGGTGACGCTTACATTTTGTCTTTGTTTTGATGTGACATTCAGCATAATTGGATAGTTGTCAATAACAAATGTGTGCAGAATGAATGATCCAAATTCATAGCTATCATTTTTTGTCTTTTTAAAGAGGTGATCTATGCAGGAGTCAGAATCATATCGGGTGGTTTTTTAATATAAGGAAGGAAACCGAAATTTGCCATGAGGCAAAGATACTCAATAGCTTTGACGTCATTTAAGGCCTTTATGTTTATATTGATATCTCCAGTAATTATTTCTATATTTTTTTGTGAGTTGTCTACGAAAAATGTGTGTAATTTTGTTTTTTCCAATCTTAGATGTTTCACAGTTGGATCTAAAATAGTTTTCATCAGGATAAGAATACCATCATTTCTATTAAAATCACCCTCATTGTAGTAAGTGCTTTACCCCTTAATAGGAAGCTAAATGAAAGCACTCAGAACAAAAATATCACAATATGACAGACTACCCTGCTCGAAAAGCAGCAGAAACTTATCAAAATTTTCATTTGCACTTCGAATGTTTAATTGTAGGATATTAAAAATTTTATTATCAAGATTAACCTTATTTTCCAGTACATCCAATCCTGTCAGTTGACCCTCTTCTCCTTCGACAACGTTCTCGAGGTCATCAAATATTGTTTCTTCATCAGTCTGAACCATAGTCTATTTTGCTTCTTTGAATTGTCAGTAAATACTGGTATGATGGGCATTTTGGATCACTGGCTTTGTGCTGACCATCATGGTTAAGTTTGTATTTGGCATTTGCTCTGACACAGTTATTGCACTTTTTCTTTATTTTAGGGCAGTCTTTTGAGAGTTGCTCCTCAGAACAATATTCACACACAATCTTGTTAGGACAACTACTGATCTTGTGGAAGTGCTCCTGATATTGGAAACATCTCTGGATAGGGATGTCTTCGTATACTATACATCTCTCCCAGCCAATGTACACATTTTTATTTGTCATCAATTTACGAAAAAGGTTTGGTGACCATTCACCAAACAACGTAGATGTTTGCTTGCTTCTTATTTCTTTCCCGTAGGTTATTTGAACGATATCATTTTCATCAATAAACTTGTTTTGTTCTCTAATGTGTCGGCTCAAGTTCTCTCTGTCTATCCTTCCTTCAAATACTGCAATTTTGAAGCAGGGATTTTTGTTGGTTCAACATCATAGTTTTGTAATGTATTTCTCATTTTCTGTTCTAATATGTCCACATCTTCTCTGCTCCCACATTTGATTATTAAACTTCCATCCTTTGTAGTGCGTTTGGTTTTCGCACCGATTTGATGTTCATCAAGATTAATTTTTTGTACATCCGATTTGGTTTTTTTCCACAGGTTGTTGGGTCTTTGGCTTAATAACAAGTCTTGGTATATTTTTTGTGGGGAAGGATGTCTTATGGGCCGGAGTCGAAGAGCTTGTGATCCGAGTTAGTTCGTTTCCAGTTCTTTAATTTTCTGTTTCAAAATGTCAATCATCCCATCTTTTCCCTTGATTAGATTACTTTTATCTTCAATTGTACCTAGGAGCATTTTGTGCGTTTCAAACTGTCTGCATTGTTTACATAAGAATTTCATTACTCTCTCTCAGTTGCATAACCTTTATTTCAGAGGCTGTTAATTTAGAACAGTTTTTACAGCATTTTGTCTTACATCCATCACAGGGAAAAGTATTATCCTTGGTTCCCGGCGATTTACAAACATCACTTTCCATCCTGACACAGACTATAGATGATCCAAAACTTGACGTAAAGCGCTGAGCACATCAAATGGAACGCACCATATAATTTTTTTGCTATTCAGCATTTATAGTTTTTTCAGTTTTTGCCCGAATATTAACACAAAACACAATATATTGGATTAAAATTATTAAAATATGATCAAAATATCACTTCCATTAACTCGATTTTAATGCATCACATTGACGAAAGCGTAATTGGCAACTTTGCAAAATTTCAAATTCAATTCAAATTAAGTCAAAGGCAAATGGCAGGAAAAACAGCTCAAAAGCAAAGCAAAGCTTTCACATGCATTCACTTGCTTCACAGACACACTGATTTATAATGCAAATTTATTATTAATACAATGAAAACTAATCTTATGACCTTTAAGTGTGGTGTAAGAGAAGTTTACTTGGATTCAAAATTGGTAAAAAGCAAAATTTTAACATTATACATCTAAAATTCTAGGAGGCCGTTATGAGTTGAGAGTTGTAGCGCGTGAGTTCGATCCTCTCCTATAATGAGACAAATCATTTTGTTGTTATTGATCCCAGTTGCATTATGGTATCTTCTTTTGAAGTTCTTGTTCCGATCAGCTGCTCCAGACTTCATTCTTCAAGGAAGGGTAGTGTGTTGTCCTTGGCAGATAACAGTTGAATGATGAACTGTTGCACTCAGGCGAATCACACGTATAGAGTCAACATCGATTAAGTGGGAGATAGAGTAATTTAGAGAAATGGTAAACAGCCCACCTGCTACACAGTTGTAGCATTTTACGAATCGGCATTTTTGGTTAGTTTTAATTATTGTTTTTTTATGCTTTAGGTTATACACATTTTAAAGTGTCTTCACAACATTAGTGTTATGAAAGTGAGTTCAATTTTATAAAATGTTTAACCTGATATTCATTCCTATAATACAGGGACAATCCTATTGATTGTGTAGTTAATTTGTTATTATATGTGAGCTTAAGTATACTAATAAATATCTGTTGTCTGTTTTCTGTCATTAACACCATTTGAGTTTGAAGGAAGGTTTTTTGTCACCCATATGTTTCTGTAATGCAAATGAGTTTTTCGTATAAGAAGAATAATTTTGTCGTATCATGGGAGTATATGTCATAATTTCAAACCCCACTTTTATATAGAAGTGAAGGTCGTAATACGTTTTAAAATAGTCTCAGTATTTCGATAGGTAAAAGGCATAATTTTCGCAAATATTAAACGGGCTAATGTTCTTACATCGTTATATTTTGGCAATTTTGCCTTAAAATAGTCTAAATTTTCAAATCTCCTCTCAACAAATTATTCCAAAACTGAGATGTACCGCGCTTACCAGGGCAATAACATTTCAAATCATTAGGTCTTGTTGATAAAACATTTTCTCATCTGAGAAAATTACTTGTCTATGGTTTATTTTTGCACTGCAAGCGCCTTTTAAATCTAAAAGTCAAAACATATTGAGCTTCTTTGAATAAAATCTTAAAATTCATTAAACGAGCTTTATAGGATGGTAAATAAACACATCAATGTAATACTCAATTCTTTGCTAATACAACTTTTGTCAAAAATGGAATTTTATGGGTGTATTGCCAAAAATATTACAAATATCTATGATATTGAGGTCTCTCCATCTTAAGTGGGACACATTGTATATGTATTCATTTTACACTTTTAGACGTCGGACGAAGAACAAAGTGAAGAAAAAGACAGGTTCGTAGCACAGCTGTATAAATATATGGATGATTCTGGCACTCCATTGAATAAGACACCTACAATATCTAACCGAGATATAGATCTGCATCGACTATTCCGTGTAGTAGATAAAATGGGTGGCTACAATAGAGTAACCAATCAAAATAAATGGAAATCAGTAGCTGGAAAAATGAGACTTGCTGTAAACCACAATATTTCTCATCAGGTTAAATCTGTTTATAAAAAGTGTTTACTAAGCTATGAAGGATTTTTTAGAACCTTAGGTGTGACGATGTCTAATCCCACTAGACCTACGAAGAAGGACAGGGGCAGAAGTTTAATTAGAGATAAGGACAGGACTCCAAGTAAGTTTTGAAATGTTGGCATGACTCGCTTACATTGACTAAATGTTACTACTAGTTAATAACTTAATCTCTTATTTACAATGCAGGGCCGCCTTCTAAACAATGTTTTTTCCGAAAACCAATTATTTCACAAGCAAAGAGCTCGCAGCCTTGTCCATCATTTTTTAATTGTAATATATAGCACTGTATTATATGGACTGGTTTCAAAATGCTTGTCAGTGTTTTTAGAATTTGCCAATATGCCTATATTATTTATTTCAATGTTTTCTTTCCAATATATAAATATAGTCTTACGTACATGGGATTCTAAACTAAATTACTAAAAACTCATGTATATACAGTGTGTTCTTTCTTTCAAGGAAAATGTATTAGCAGGTAATGCTATTTTGGGATATTTCGTATATTATGCATTGGATAACAAATTCAAATATTGACATACATAGGATACTTAGACTGATTTTTGGGAACAGCTTCCATTTGACTTTTAGAAACCAACGCATTACTGCTAACTCTCCGGCTTGTGTTTCGTAAAATTTCAATAGTCACAGATAAGATTTGTTACAATCTGTTTGGTCATTCACTTTTTTACATTTGATCCCAACTCACAGACGTCATATTGAAAAAAAAAATATTCAGTGTGTTGCTTTTCTTTAGCAACATATTGAATAACATGACAATTATTATGAATTATGAATAAATAACAATAGCATACATTCACTGTAGTGACATAATAAAGTAGAAAAATCATAGTATAGCTGTTTTTTATTTATTCTTAAATTGGGTCAAATCGCAAACCAAATAATCAACAATTTATGATTGGTCTTTAGAAATACAGCAAGTCAAAAAGAGCATTTATATTTTATACCGACCAGGTTATGTAAACAACAACAACAGTAAAGTCGCGCTCTCTGAAATATTTTGTGAATTAGAGAAAATTAACGAATATTTAAGTAAAACTTGTTACGGTTTATTCAGTTTATCACAAGAATTTCCTGGAAATATTCAGAAAATGAAATATTGCAGCAAACAGTGAATATTCATTGCTTTTAAGAACATAACCTATATTCAACCATGTGCTGTAAATGCAAAGAAAATTGTGTATTTAAAGAAGAAAAAAACGAATTGTTCGGGTATCCGTGTGATGTATGTAAAGAAATTTGGTGTAGAAATTGTGCAGGAATGTCGGCCTCTGAAATAAGGTGCTTGCCAATGATGAAAAGAATGCTAATGTTTTTCTCCATCACTTGCCTTATAACCTAAAAGGAGTAGGAGAATTGAAGAAGAAACTGAAGATAGTGGAGCAGAAGGTCGATAACATTCCCCAGATCTCCACAGAAATAAACTCTCTAACTTTCAAAAATGGGAAAAAAGATCACTATCATAGACAACGAATTAAAAAAGGTAAACAGAAGTTATGCAGAGGTCACAACTGAAAACCAACGAATTAAAAGGATTGAGGAAAAAATACATGCAGAAATAATGTTGAAAGATGAATTTAAAGTGCTTGCCGATTCATTAAAAAAGAGGCCATGAACCGAATCAACAATTAAACCAAAATTTTTCAGTTGAACCCACTTTATCAGAAATGCAGGAATGACAAGCCAGATCCCATAATATTTTAATATTTGGCGTTGCGGAGACCTTCCAAGAAGATAGAGAAGAAAGAATTAGAGAAGAACAATCCAAGGTGGCTGAAGTGCTACATCAGTGCAATGGAAACATTGTAATAAACAACCTAAAACTTTACAGAGTAGGCAAATATCAAGAGGGAAAAAATCAGACCATTTAAAATAATGTTTCCAACTAGAGAGGATGCTTTTTATATAATCAGAAACAAGAACAAAATACAGAGTGATTTTAACATATATGTAAAAGCAGACCAAACAATTTTACAAAGAGAGCATCTTAAGAAGCTGATAGAGGAGTTGGAAGAATGTAAAGCGAAAGGAGAGACAAGTATCAAAATAAAATATATTAATCAGGTGCCTAAAATAATTTCCTTTAAGTCTAACCAAAAAAACTAATAAATCCAACTCTCCTGGAAATTACTTTCCTTTACACCAATGCTAACTCCGTATATACTAAGATGGATGAACTGAAACTGAGAGTTATCAACACAACTCCCACGTTTATTTTAATAAGTGAAACTTGGATGAATGATTTAAACAAAGATATCATTTCGATACCAGGCTATACACATTTTGCACAATATAGAGATAATATCAAGGGAGGGGGGGGGGGGGATTGTTTATGTGAAGGAGGAAATTAACGGCACCATGATAACCGCCTGGGTTAATGAGTCTCTTGTTAATGATATGATACCGTCAATAAATATAGTGTGGCTGAATGTTCGTATTAAGAGCCAGAGATTATTAGTAGGATGTCTTTATAGACCGGGAAAGATCAATGGTGATGAAAATTTGAAATTTATTAAGCTAATAAAGCAGGTGGCTGATGATATTAAGGAAAATACTCTTATATTTGGCGATTTTAATTACCCGGAAATTGATTGGAACACCTTAACACTAACATCACAAGATCAAAAATCCTTCGATTTCCTAGGTGCATATAGAGAGAGAAATTTGAAACAGCTAGTTACCTTTCCAACGAGGATACGCAATGATCAGGAATCACTACTGGACTTGTTACTAATTAGCGACAAAAATTTGTCACATCAATTAATTCAGAACCACCGTTGGGTATGAGTGATCATGTCGTTATTATGGCATCAGCTCAAATTAATATCAAATTGGGAATGTAAGGAACTTCTGGAAAGCAAATATAATGCAATAAATGACCACTTATCAAATCAAGAATTTCCTACTCCTGTGAACAATTTAGATTTATCTGCACACTACGATGCTTTCTCTAAAGTAACTCTTGATACCATCAACCAATTCATACCACTGCAAAAAAGGAAAAAAAAAATCTGTAAAACCATGATCATTTGTTTAAAGAAATTAAGGAGAAAAGGTGCTTGTGGGACAAGTATACTGCAAGTAAGAATGATGCTGACTACAGAATTTACAGAACCCAAAATAACCGTCTGAAATCTTTAATGACTGAAGCTAGAAAAGCATATGAGAATAGTAGTAAGCAAAGTACCAGTCCTGGCACAGTCAAACTTTTTTTAAAATCGTATAAAATTTAATAAAATTGAGCTAAAATTTAATAAAATTCCCTCAAAATCGACGACTAGACAAGGTCACCTATAGGTGGCCTTGGTCTAGATCTAGAGTAGTTTATGCAATTCTGGTTGAGATAAAGCCAAGAAAATTTGAGGAACCACCACATTTGACTCTCCGGAAAAGCGCAGTCAAACTTTTTTTAAAATCGTATAAAATTTAATAAAATTGAGCTAAAATTCATATAAAATTTAATAAAATTTAATAAAATTCCCTCAAAATCGACGAAAATAACCCAAAAATTTCATAAAAAAAAGACCAACATTTCATAAAAAAAGGCCAAAATTTCATAAAAAAATTTTTGTTAAAAAAAAAAACATTTCTTAATAAATTTTTCTATATAAAAAAAGAATGGATCTGCTAACTAGACTAAACGACTGTAGTAAAATTTTACCAACTAAAAAATTAGATGAACTAGAAATTGAAAAAGAATATAAAACCTCAAATTTTAAAATTGTAAATACAAAGTTTGGTAATAAGATTGTTGTTTGTTTAGATAATTCTTTTAATATATTTTTACCAGATCGTTTCAAAGATGTTATTAAACGAAATGACTTAGAAAAATTAAATTCATCCAATATTTTATTTATATATAAAGGAAAAATTGATAATATGCATAATATCGAGTTTAAAAAATTCATAAATTCTTTTCCCAGTTTTCATAATCTTTTTTAATTTGTTTCAAATGATTTATAAAATTATCTTTTTCAACATTTATTTTATAATGTCCCCAAGCTAATGTATGAATTCCATCTTCTAAAATATATCTTTTATCATCAAATGCACTTAAAGCTTTTTTATTCATTTCTATAGTATATATATTATGTTTATTGCTTCTAATGAAGTTTTGTTTTTTATAGATTGGTATTTTATCTTTTAAACAATTTGTAAAATCATCAAATATTATTTCTTTTTTAACAACGCATTTTTTAATACCTTTAGCTTTCTTTATTATTTTATCATCATCAGGTTTTATTGCATATAATTTTGATCGTAATCCAACAAATTCTTTAATAATCTTTCCATTCATTTCATCTTTAAATTTACCTAAAACTTTTTTATTTACTCTCGGTAGGTTATAAATATTATTTTCTAGATAATCAGATGTATCAAGTTCATTTATGAAATCTTTTATATCTTCATAAAAGTCTTCAGTTTTAACTGAACAGATTAATGAATCTGTATCTTCATATAAAAGTTTAACTTTATCATTATATTTATTTTTCAAAACATCATAATAAAATCCATATAAGCATATTTTTGAAGTATCTAATATGCTCATTCCAATATATATTGGTTCATTAAAATATGTTCTTATTTTTTCCATATGTACTGCAACTAAATCATCAGAAAATACTTTTCTATCTTTAAAATTTGGGGTTGCAACTAGTTTTTCAAATTGTCTACCATTTGTACATAATTTTGTATCAACTCTATTTCTTAAATTCTCCATTGTTTTACCAAAGACTGCATTATTCATTAATTTAAAATAATCTTTCTCAAAATCATTTTTAAATTAAATGGTTATAGTTTTATCTGTTATAAATGAATAAAAAATATTCAGTCACTCCATTTAAATGTGAAGATAAACAATCTAATTCATTATTTCCATTACCTCTAAGATGTTTACTTCTTGGAAAATCAGGATCAGGAAAAACAGCAATATTATGGAATATGATAACAAAATATTGGATACCTTATGAAAATTTATATATTTTTACTAAATCCATAGATCAACCAATTTATAATAATTTACAAGAAATTTTTAAAGATTTGAATGACATAGAATCTTATTTTTTTGATAATTGTGATGACATAATTTCTGTAGACGAATGTAAACCAAATAGTTTAGTAGTTTTTGATGATTGTGTTTTAGAAAAACAAACGACTATTAAAGAATATTTTGTTAGATCAAGACCAAAAAATAATATCTCTTGTATTTACCTTAGTCAATGTTATAATTTGGTTGATTTACAAGCCATGCGAACAAACCTAAATTTTTTAATTATGTTTGAACAAAGCTCTCAATATGTTAAAAAAAATATGGGAGGATCTTATTGGGAGCGATAAAACACTAGACGAGCTTAAAAATTTTGTCATAAATGTTGGAAACATAAACATGGATTTGCATCGATTGATTTAAAAGATAGATGTTATTTTAATTCATTAAAGGTCTAACGTGACGTATTTCATGTTCAACGTGACGTATTTCATGTTCAGCGTGACATGTTTAAATAAAAAAAAAATCCTAATAAATGGATGTTATCAAAATTCGAAAGAATTTGAAAAAAGAAATTTCTAAAGTTAAAAAATTAAAAAAAAGACTTACAAGAAACATTTTTAGATCAAAAAATTCCTGATAATGATTTGGAAAAAATAGTCGAAAAAGATGTTGAAAATAAGAACTCAAAAAAAAGAGAATGGACTAATGAGGAACTACAAAAATTTAAAAATATTAAAAAAGAGATGAATAATAAATTTAAAAAATCAATGATAAATGAAATTTCAGGTGAAGAACATAGACAAAAAGAATTTAAACCAATTACAAATGCATTAAAAAAAGTTGAATCAGCAGTTAAAGAAGGTCAAGAAAAAAATGATCAAGATATTAAAGCATTGGTTCCTTATTCAGTAATAAATAAAATAGATAATTTACCTTTAAAAACTATTAAACAATCTCAAGAAACAGGAATTCAAACTCCTCCTGTTGTTAGTTTTGCAGAGATAGCTTCTGAATTTTTACATAGACAATTTGAAAAATCTTTTGGTATATACTATGACAAAAATAAAAAAAGTTACAAGATAGGAAAAGAAAATATAAAAATTAAAGATAATGACATATTCATAAATAGTAAATGGATAACTGGAACAAGAGGTTTATGGGATTTAATACCTACTCCGAGTTCAATCCCCCTTCAAAAAATAATTATACAGATGACGATTTAAAAACTTATTGGAATATTTTACTTGAAACTGAAGCAGTTTATCAAAACAATGATAAAAGTAAAGGAAAACCAAAATCAAGTTCTGGATTAAAATATCAAGTTTTAATAAAGCCATTATGGAATAAAATTAAATTTAGACCAAGATCTTCTTCTGTTGGTACAATCAATCGAAGAATTTCTGAAATTCAAAGTGAAGATACTCCAGAAAGATCTTTAGATTGGGATCATGGTTATGTTGATCCATATTCACCACTTTTTACACCGAAAAGAGGAGAGGGAATAAAATAATTATACAGAAAATCCTATAGAATTTGAATACATTGAGAATTTAAACGAATTATTAAAAATATTATATTTTATTGCTGCTGAAGAACAAGCAGGTAATAGTAATTTTTATAATGAAAAGTTAGGAATTTTACATTTCTTTACAAGAGAATTAGAAAAACTTTTAGATTCAAAAAATGGAACAGAAATTTTAAGGTCTTTTGTGTCTAGATTACCAAAAAGAGTTGTTGGTTCTGGATTAATAAATGATTTTATAAATAAATTACCATTTGAAATGCATATACCAGGTTATAATTATTTAGGTCCTGGAACGAAATTAGATGAAATATTAGCAAGAGGAGATAAACCAATAAATAAATTAGATGAAGCTGCTAAAGAACATGATATATTTTATAAACATCATAAAGATACAAAAACTAGACATAAAGCGGATGAAGTTTTGGAAAATAAAGAGTTTTATCAAATTATGCTAATTTGGGAGAAAAAACAACTGCTTGGTTAACTACAAATGCAATGAAATTAAAAAGACATTTAGGAATGGGTTTTCAATAATTTTTATATATTAAATGAAGTATAAAATTAATCTTTCAGGAAATCATAAAAATAAAATTAAAACAGGTTATAAAAAGAAAGTACCAGTTACTATTCAATTAAAATCAGATCAGTTCTCAAATGGAAATGATAAAATTCTTTTAACTCAAAGACAAAGTAATAAAATTGAAAAATGTAAAAAAGAGAATAAAGGTTGTAGAATTACCTTAACACATGATCAACTTTAAAAAAAATCATTCTGGTGGATTTTTACCTTTAATTTTTGCTGGACTTGGTGCTTTGGGGGCCTTAGTTTCTGGTGCAAGTGCGATAACAAATGCAGTTATTAACAAAAAAGCAAAAGATAAAGAATTAGAAGAACAAAATAGACATAATAAAGTTATGAAAGGAAAAGGATTAAAAAAAATACCGTTCCATTAACTAATTTTGATATTAAAAAATTTGGTAAAAATATTAAACATTTTAGAAGATGTTTTATAAAAGACGAGTTACCTAAAAAAACCTAATAATGATGAATCGGGGGTACTAAATTTGGAAAATTCTTATCAAAATGGTTGTCATTGGGTTTGTTGGTTTAAAGAGGGAGATTTTAATTTTTTTTTTGATTCTTATGGAGATGCTAATCCACCTAAAGAACTTGTAAAATATTTGGGAAAAGATAATCTTTACTATAATGAAGATAGGATTCAAAATTATATTGACCCACCTGTTTGTGGTCATTTATGTTTAAAATTTTTAAAAAATATGAATAAACTTTAGAAATCTTCAACTAAATAAAATAATTGAAAAAAATGAAAAATGTAATTAATTTTTTTCTAAATAAATGAAAAGTGTTTTTTGAGAAATATTCAAACTCCATTGTAAAATCTGAGTATCATAATTATTTACCACTTTCCAAGTTAAACCTTAATAATGTTAATAAAAAAACAACCTTCAAAATTGATGAAGGAGATGGATTTTTAAACGTTAGAAACGCTAAGTATGATATTTATGGAAAATATTTACATGAAAATGGGTCAAATTATGGAGCTAATTCTAACGTCAAACTAATTGATAATTTTGTGGCTCATTTGTTTACACATATTGAAATTAAAAAGCATAATAAACTTTTGGATGAAATATATCCTGGTCAAGCAAGAGCTGTAAAAGGCACTGTTAGTTTTTCTTTGGATAATAATGGACCCACATGTAATTCAGGATTTCAATCTAGATTCACAGGAGGTGGTTATTTTCAAGTTATAGGAAATTTATCTAATTTTGGATTGGGATTTTTTAAAGATATTAAGGTTCCAATTTATAAGGGTGGTTTTCAGTGAAATTTCTTTTACAAGAAATAATGATCAAGATGCTCTATTCAGGTGGGCAAAGAGAAAAGAAGATGGTATTCAAGATGAATCAACCAGTTCTGGAAATGGTAAAATAGAAATTGAAGATTTTATAATTAAAATCCCAATAATTGAATATGATGATATCAGTAAAGTTCAACTAATAAATGAGCTAAAAACTCTATCTCCACAAAACCAATGTAATTTTGTGTTTAAATCTTGGCAGTGTATCCAACAAAAAATTATATCTGGGAAAACTTTAAACTTGGAAATATCCAAGTAATCCAAATAATTATCGAAATATTAGAAATCCTTTATTCGGTATGGTTACTTTTCAAACAAATAAATTAGATAATCAAGATAAAGAAACAAGTGTATTTGATCATAGTAATGTTAGAAATGTATGGTTTCAAATTAATGGAAAAAGATACCCAGAAGAAAAATTTGCAGTTGCTTATGATATGTATATGAATTATAAAAGAGTTTTTTACAAAATACATTTGGAGTTACCTTTAATATATTTGAGTCCAGAACAGTTTAAAAATGCAAGACCTATCTATGTAATCGATCTATCCAGGCAACCAGAAAATATCTCGGAGTCTAGAAATAATATCATTTTACATGTTGATTTTGATAAAAATATTGACCCACCTATTGGAAATAATGAAGGTACAATTGCTTATATTTGTATGGTTTCACTTTCTGATTTTTCATATGATATTATAAATAATACAATAAAAGAAAAAAAAAAGAAAAAAATCTTATTTGCCCGGACTATTACTGATTTTATTCTTAAATTGTTTTAAACATACAAGTAAATCCATCTATAAAAACTTAATAAAACATGTCATTTATCGTTCATGTTTCCTATTGCTCGAGTACAGGATGTTATAATGATAAGCAAATGATGGCACCACAAGCAATTTATTTTACCGATATTTTCCGACATTATTTAGATTCAAATACAAGTTTTAAATTTATTTTCATTGGTAATAGATTGGGTGACTACTTTAGAGAAGTACGATTTTGTTCGAGTGGCCATAGAACTTAATTGTACCTCTATTATTGATCCTGATTTTACGACGTCATATTACCAAAAGATTCCGCAGTTTCTGCCTACTTTTCAACATTTGTAACGAAAGCGAATTAATATTACTAGTTATTGAATGGTCAGCATTCGTGCGAAAACCTCAATAACATATACAGTAGTGTGATGCTTGATTACCAGAAATCTCTTCTCTATAAACGAGAACAGCAGAGGTTAAGTGGTAAACGTTATAAGAAAAGTGGGTTTAGAGACAACAACACGGAACGTTTTGCATTTTTTTGGAATTTTAATGAATTTTACCCAGGTGATTTTAGTGTTATTTTTATGAAATTTTGGCATTTTTTATGAAATTTTGGTCTTTTTTTTATGAAATTTTTGGGTTATTTTCGTCGATTATTATTAAATTTTATATGAATTTTAGCTCAATTTTATTAAATTTTATACGATTTTAAAAAAAGTTTGACTGCGCTTTTCCGGAGACTCAAATGTGGTGGTTCCTCAAATTTTCTTGGCTTTATCTCAACCAGAATTGCATAAACAACTCTACTAGACCAAGGTGACCTTGTCTAGTTGTCGATTTTGAGGGAATTTTATTAATTTTTATTAAATTTTATATGAATTGTAGCTCAATTTTATTAAATTTTATACGATTTTAAAAAAAGTTTGACTGTGCCCGGACTGCTACTTTGCTTACTACTGAGAATAGTTTACTTACGGCTAGTGATAAGAGATTCTATGCGTATATCAAGAGATCTTTATACTCAAATAATACTTCATCAACCTAAAAGAAGTAGCCTGTGAAAGGTTAATTACTGATCCCATAGAGATAGCCGAGAGGTTTGCTAACCAGTTCAAGAGTGTGTTCAGCCAAAATCCGGGCAATAACAATACAACCCTAACAACTCCTAGGGTGACTTCAGAGTTGCAAACAGTGTTCCTGAAAATGTTAATGATGCCATCCACTGTCTGAAGACTGATTCAAGTCCTGGAAATGATGAAGTGCCGGCAATTTTCTTACAAAAATGCGTTGACTCATTGAAGGTACCTTTAGCCGATGTAATGAACAATTCAATGGACACTGGATTTGTACCGAACACCTGGAAGCATGCGATAGTGACACCACTGTTCAAAAAAGGGAGCAAACATGATCCAGAAAATTACAGGCCAGTAAGTCTTACTAGTAATATCTGCAAAGTGATGGAGAAAATAATAACCAGAGAGATCACTGAGTTCTGTTTAAATAATAGATTATTTCCCTCATAACAACATGGTTTTTTACCAAAACGGTCAGTAGTGACGAACCTGCTCTCATCCCTAAATCATTGTACAACTTGACATGATAACGGTGAACCAACAGATGTTATATACTTGGACTATGCGAAAGCATTCGATAAAGTACCACATAAGAGCCTACTCAGTTGGATCAAGAACTTTCTAATGGATAGGCACTTCTGCGTTAGAGTTAATGGTCAAGTATCAAAAAATCATCCTGTTATCAGTGGAGTGCCACAGGGTTATGTGCTGGGACCACTGTTATTCATCATATACACTAGTGACTTGGCCAGTGATATAATCTCACCTGTAGAATACTTTGCAGATGATGCAAAATATTATTGCAATCCACTCGAGGGTCAAGAAGTCTTGCAGAGAGATATTGACACAATCAGCAACTGATAATTGGTTGCTCCCCCTCAAAAAGTGTATATTACATCAAAGGAGAAATTCTTCAGACGGTTACAGTCCAAAAAGATCTCGGCGTTTTTATGACTTCAGATTTAAAATGGGATGGGAAACCCACATTTCTGAAATCACAAAAAAAGGCCAACACTAGGATTTATCTGATCAGAATTGCATTCAAAGACCATTCAAAGGAGATGATCTTCAAACTATATAAAACTTATATAAGGCCTAAAATAGAATTTGCAATGCCAGTTTGGAACTCATACTTTGTCATAGAAATGTTGGAAAAAGTACGAAGAAAGGTAACTAAAATTCCTCCAGAATTGCAGAGCTGCAGTTATTTGGAGAGGCTTTCCATTCTGCAATTCCCGACACATAAAGATCGAAGACTTAGAGGTGACATGATAGAGGCATACAAGTGGACTAGTGGGAATTACTCTTGTGAAAATTTTTTCAATGTTCATCGGAACAAGACACACAGACATTGGAAAAGAAATTGGAAAAAGAGAAATGCAATAAGCTTCAAAGAAGAAACTATATAAACAACCGAGTGGTGTACAGTTGGAACAACCTGCAAGATCGAGATCAAATAACCAATTCAAGAATCATCTAGATGAAGAATTAAAAAATACTGCAAACATTATAGTTCATTATACCATCTAACTTTTGGGATGGACTGTGATATAGGTCAATGTATGTTAATTGATTGGGATGGTTATTGTTCTTTGTGTTATTTTGCTGTTATTGTTTATCTGTTAGTTAATGAATGTGACTTTACTAATTTTAGATCACTATCATCGGCTAAGCCGCTTACTGATCTTTGTTAATAATAATAATAATAATAATAATAATAATAATAATAATAATAATA
>MU182295.1:381154-411845 GCA_016904865.1 Pissodes strobi
TAATAATAATAATAATAATAATAATAATAATAATAATAATAATAATAATTACATTATACTTCAAACGTAGGTACACATCAAAGTATATTATCACTTTTAGTAAGCAGTCCCAGACCAGAACGAGACGATGAGGCTGGCGAAAAAGCAGTCGAGAGGAAAGCCACACCTGTACCAGAAAAAGTTGAAAGCAAGCCGAAAAGAAAATCAGAATCAAAAGAAAAAGAAGTAATCGTCAAAAAAGTCAAGCCAGAACCTCGCGACCCAAGTAGTGACGTATCGGATACCCCAAGCACTTCCAGCACTAGACCGAAAAGATATGAAATAAAATTAGTGAAAGATAAAAAAATAAAACCTGCTCAAGGGGACAAAGTTAAGGTAGTCATAGAAAGATTTGAGGAGACGCCAAAAAAGGAAGAGAAGGTACATATTTTGTATTATCATGTGTTATTAAGTGTTTAATTTGGTTTAGTTTATCTTAGTTTGTTTTATGAGAGTACTTTAGCAGCACACTGGTTTCATTTCATTTTGTTTCCAATTTGTTTGCTTCCTTTAATTAGAAGCATGTATATGTACATTTTTAAGTATGCTTTGATAATGTAACTATTCTTATATCAATAAAGTTATATTTGATGATGATGATGATGATGATAATGATATGAGTAGTGTCATCAAACGAATTAAAAGATTTTTAGGTAAATAACATGATTTGATTCTTAGTTAGTCAGGGTATTCAAATAAATTTCCTCAACGAAAAGCGAAATTATTAGAATATAATGTAGAGTTATAATAAATGTATTGTTTTTACAATCATAGACGCTCATGAATGAAAGGAAAAGCTAAAACAACAGTTCTTCAATAATTTAAATTTGCTACTAAAGTAAATTTAATTTGTATATGGAGAAATCAAATAATAATCGTTTTGGCTGCATTGGGGTTTAATCTGCTTGGTATATGTTTCTTTTAGGTGCAGTTTACACGCTCAAAATCATTGTCGATTGTTAAACCGAAGGACCCTCCCTCTAAAGATATGGTAACTACTAGACAAAGTAAAGAAGCAACAACAACTCCTACGAAAGTGGTTCCAAAAGCGATTAAAAAGGTTGTAGTTAAGGAGGAAGAAGTAAGTTGTTTTATTATTTAAAGTATCGTAGTGCCTTTATTGATGATTTATATTATTTATATTTACTTTCCTTAACAACACTGAGGCTCTTTTACAGTAGCAAGTTGAGCCTTACTTTACGTTTGATATATCGTAAATCTGTAGCATTTCTGAACATATTGATTGTTCTACAGTTCGTTCTCAATCCCCAATCCAGGAAAAATATTCAATACCTGAAAATATTATTTAAGGTAATTTTATTGAATAACATCTAAGATTTGTTAACTTTTCAAACCTTAAGAATATCATTTATGCCAGAATGGTGGACATCCAGTTAAATGTTTCCAAAATTTTGTTGCCTGCGTAATAGTTTTTTACTGATAACTAGTTGCTAAAAAAACGGTGTGTGCCTAAGACCACATGACAGAAGTGAAATACAAGTATTTTCTTGTGTTCAAAATTTTAAAATTACTTGCCAAAACTTCAATGTTTAAAGCAAAATCTTACTTCGAAATTTGCAATAAAATCGCTTGAAAAATGTCGAAGATTTTCGATCTTGGCCCATTTCCTCATCTTCAAGTCGCTCGTAAATGAGATTTCAAGGAAATAATCAGAAATCAGAAATATATTACACTAATAGTATACATTACATTGGTATAAATATTAACATAATATTATATTTTACATCAACCTATTACTTTCTAGGCAGCATTTTTGTATCTCAGATACTGTGTGTGTGCCTATTGCTTATTGTAATTACATTGAGGTTACAAATACAAATACAAAATATAAAAACTCTTTATTTCCTTGACATGTACAACACGTGTGGAAAACGTCAGAATAGCGAGTAAGATACCCAAGTGCCATAAGCTGATACATATTATCGTCAAATTCAAAGAAAGAGCATACTAAAAAATAGATAACAGCTAGAACAAGTTTTTACATTCAAGATATTCTTTTAAGCTATAAAAGCTGTGTCTCTTACTTTTTGTTTGAAGACTGGAATGCTTTTTATTGTTTTCAGTTTAAGGGGTAAATGATTATAGATTTTTAGAGGTAAAAACTGTGACGCTGTTCGCCACTAATTCTAAGCTATGTTGAGGCAAGAGGAGATTAGAGGTGTGGCGTAAATTATAATTGATCGCTCTGTCAGAAAAATTAGTATATGAATCTGGATTTTTCCTAACATGTAACACACAAGAAAGAATATACATTGAAATAACGGTTAATATTTGTAATTCCTTGAATAATCAGAAAAGCATTGTTCTTATGATGCGCTTCTGAAGAATCAGAATACTGTCAATCTGTGGTGAGCCACCCGAACATATAATGCAGTAATTCATTCTTGAATAGATGTGTGCATAGTAGTATGTTTTAAGAATATCAATGGAAACAAAGTTTCTGAGGTTAAACAAAACATAATTTTTTGTTGCGAGATTCTTACAGATGCACTCGATGTGAGTCACCCATCTAAGCTGAGCATCCAAGTGTAATCCCAACGATCTTGTCACTGGTTTTTGGTGTATAGTTGTTCCATTGGTGTAAACACACAGGCTGCGATCAATTATGCCCGACGTAAACCAGACCATGTCCGTTTTGGACACATTCAAAGATAAAAAGTTCCACTTACAGTAGTCACTCATTGCCTCCGCGCAAATACTCGCGTTGGCAGAAAGGTCCTTATCATTTTTGGCGGATATTATTATGTTTGTGTCATCCGCAAACTGAGAAACATAGCCGTCGGGAAAGCAATCTATTAAGTCATTTACAAACAGTAGGTACAAATAAGATCGGCCCCAAAGTACTTCGCTGAGGAATTCCCAGATCCAAAACTTGCGGCTGCGATTCAATTCTAGATTTATTGGAGAAGTTGATCCTTACTTTTTGTTTCCTAGAATCAAGGTACGATTTTAACCAAGACAATGGCTTAGCTGATATACCATATGATTGTAATTTGAGAATCAACAGATCATGTCTGATTGTGTCAAATGCGCGGGATAGATCGAAATTTAGACATATAGTCTTATTTTTGTTGTCCAAATTTGACATTACATACTTCAATAGTTCGAACAAAGTATCTTCTGTAGACTTACCCACCTGAAAACCGAACTGAGATGGGTTCAATATTTGGTTGGTTTTTATAAAGTATTTTAAGTTGTCACAAAAAGCGTTCTCCAATATTTTTGAGGATACCGAAAGCAGAGAAATGCCACGATAATTAGAGATCTGTTCGACTGACCCCTTTTTATGAATTGGAATAACGATAGCCTGTTTCAAAAATATTCGTTATACTGCATTAACAACACTGTATGTGAACAAGTTTTCATGCTCAATATATATCTATTAAATACAAATGTCTAAAAAAATGTATCTATTCTAGCTTTAACAATTCTCACTCGAAGTAACACACAAAAAAAACTGTAGCTAAATAGTCATTCCAAGTAAACTAATGCAAAATTTCTATCCACAATCCATTTTACTATATCATTCTTAATTTTATAATATGGCTTAGCCTTTAAATTTATAGGTAGACTGTTAAACACCTTAGGACCAGTACAGTAAATATGTATTTGAGAGACAACATTTTTTGGCCTTTGTAATTGCACATTCTGACCAGCAACATATCTGGTATTAAGGCTATGTTCAATGTTAATTCTATAATATGAGGGGTTGTTTAACATAAATCTTACAACAGCTTTAATATAAAGGTGACTACCAGTAAGCAACGTACTCTCCTTAAAGACCAAATCAGATGGGTAGCGTTTTTTTTTAAAGCATTACTTTTATAGTCCATTTTTGCGCAACCATAAGCTTTGTCATGTAGGATTTGCATGTATTCCCGCATACAACTATACCATAAGTAATTATAGATTCTACTAAGGAGTAATAAACTGTCTTAAGGGATTTAAAATATTTCCAAGTTCATAAAAATTATATATCAGCTTACGAATTTTTTCAGTTACATAGTGATGATTTTTTCATGAAAGATTTTCATCAATCAGGACCCCTAGATCTCTGACATATGTTTTCCTTTCAATACTTTTTGAACATTTACAATTTGCCACATCCAGATCACAGAAACTTTCATGGAGTTTTAGATTTTTAAATTCTGGTAGGCTTTTATTTGATACAGCAAATATTATAAAATTAGTTTTTTCCACATTCAATGAAAGAAAGCTGTGATCTAAAAATCCCTTAATTTTATGCATGACTTTCTCAGCATTCTCTATAACTCCATCCCAAGAACAATCACTCACAACCACCATCAGCAAAGCAAAATATGTTATTCTCATACAAGGATAAAACTCCATTGATGTAGATGTTGAACAAGAGAGGGCCCATTACTGCACCCTGCGGCACCCCGAACTCCACCCCAACCTCATCACTAACAAAACTGGACATTTTAACACAGATTAAAAATGATTTAAATAAATTCAGTGCAATTCCACATACACCAATTCTGTGTATCCTGTTGAGGAGGATATTGTGCGCCACAGTGTCAAAGGCCCTCTTCAGATCGAGAAATATTGCAACAACCTTATTACCCTTATCTAAATTCTGCAAAACACAATGAGTCACTTTACACAGGGTATTCTCTGTAGAGGAGTCCTTTCTAAAAGCAAACTGATTTTTACCCAACAGTTTGTACTTCTCTAAAAACATAACAAGCTTAAATTTTATGCATTTTTCAATCAATTTACTAACTATGCTCGTTAGGGCAATGGGTCCATCGGTAGTAGTTAGTTGCTTATTCCCTTGCTTAAAGATTGGAACAATTGTAGTTTTTTTAAGGAGTTGTGGAAAAACTCCTGTACAGAACACTGTTTATTATCTGATTAAGCGGCCTTAGTAAGTGCAAGTGATTGTCCCTAATGCTATCTGATGAAATATTATCATCACTTCCTTTCACTCCATTTCTTAAGCTTTTTATTTGTAATATGAGTTAAATAAAATGATTTAAAATTGATTTTTCCTTAGGTTTAGGATTCTCATTTAGAGAGTTGTTTATTAATATGTTACTTGCCAAATCTTGCCCTACCCTACCAAAATACTGATTAAATGCATTTGCTATACCTCCCATGTCCCTTACCTCTATATTTTCACTGATGTCCCGCTTTGTACTGTGATCATTGGTGGCCTCTCTTATCATTTTCCAAATATTTTTAGGGTCTTTAGGCGTTTTTTCAATTACCGACTGATAGTAAAAGTATTTTGCTTTTTTTATTAGTTTGGTTGACATATTTCTGCATTCATAAATAAATCTACTTACTGACCACAGAAGTTATACGCGTCGATATGCTAAAAGTAAAATTTTACATGGAAATCTGCCATAAAATCCACCAGAAACTGCCTCTAATTTCCAAAAAATGTCCACATTTTCCGATCCTGACCCATTTTTCTAGCTTCAAATCGTTTCAATGAGATCTCAGGCAATTAAATGTATAAATTTACATATTTTAATCTAAACGGCAAAATTGAAAGACATATTCCTTCAAGTTTCCCTTAATGTTTCAAAAGCAAAGCTATCTAATATCTATCATACTCATACATTGAAAACTGAAATTTTTTGTGATTCCCTGCATGTTCAATTTAATCGCGATTTTCTCGTATTTCCTGATCTCGTATGGAAAATTGTTCTAGAACTTTTTTGTAGCAGAGATCACCAGGTTTGCGAATCTGACATGGTTTTTTGAAAATATCTATGGGTTGGCTGGCATGTTTGCTTAAAGTAGAAGCTGAAAATGAAAAAAAAAATCACAATTCGGCATTTTCAATCGGATCGATGCGTTTTTGTTGGCATATTCTGCTCGTATCCCCTCTTTAATGTACTGTTTGCCAAATAAAAGAACCTGGACGGAAAGAATGCGGACAAAAAATGTCCTCGCATATTTAGATGCTGCCACATTTTTTTCCCAATAATCCTAATTTATTTTCTGTCTAGTTTCCTATAGTGAATTTACATATTTATATTTCCTACTTGAATACTTAATTTTGTTATTTTCTTAATACTAGTGTCTTCTATTATTTACTATTTTATTTACGCAGGGAAATACGGAATACGGAATAAGTATACTATAATATTTATAATGTTTATATTTTATTCGCCTTCAAGCTATTTAAAATACGCGACAATAGGCAACAGTGCGACGTTTACTTGATTTTTAGCGAGGAGGCAGTTTCGTGATTGGTCGCAGGATATATTTAATACACTTTGACCCTAGACCAACACCTATTTTTTTTTACATATTTTAAAATTTCGGCAGCGACTTGCTTTAGCCATTGGCGTGGAAATTGCCGATGCCGAACTGTGTGGTTATTTATATTATTTGGCTTGTAGGATCTGGTGATATATAGGTTTTGTCGATTTTGCAAATTCTCTTTTTTCACTAGAAAGGGGGTATCCTATATAGTAGTTTAAGCCAAAAAGTCGGAAGATCCGCTACATTTGAACCGAAAAAATGCCCTCAAAGTTCGAGTTTTGACACAAAATTTCAGCACCACTTCACAAAAGCGGTAGAAATATAGATAAAACACATCTGAAAATCAATTGTCGGGTGAAAATATTAACTAGGATACATTTGCATCGAACGAGAGACCTCCATTTTGTTCCGGTCCTAATTTAAAACGACTCATAGCCATAGCCCCATTAAACAAAATTAAATTTTACTTGTAAATATCCATCCTCCTTTTTACTGTCAACTGTCACAATAGCCAAAACAAAGATTTTTAAGAAGGCACACTGTTGCCAGACGTTTACTGTAGTTTCGTTAGAAAAATGGTGCGCTATAAGCGCGGCTTATTCACTACCAGCTAGTCATCTTGCGGCGGCATCCTTTGATTTGGGAAAGTCAATAACCAAGTTTTGCAAATTTTAGAAGAGGGTCATGACTTAATATTGTTTTAAAAGCCTGGCCATCTGAATAATATTTTTGACAGTTCGTTTAATTTAAAATCTGCTTTTTCTGCTACCGTGCGTAAAGTACTCACTTTACGCACTCTCTAAGATTCGTAAAATAGGTTTTTTTAATGTGTAGTGCGTAAAGTAAATCTGAAATATTTTTTGACATTTAGGGCAATGCGTAAAATATTATATTTTACGCACTAGTGTGTAAAATAATTAATTTTACGCACTAGTGCGTAAAGTAATTTAATACTATTTTTGTTTTTTCATATATTTTTCGGTAGTAGAAAAAATTTTGTATGCTACTCATGTGTAAAGTACCCTTTTTTTTATTCAATTTCAATTAAATTTTTTTATCAATATTCCCATTTATAAAAAAAAGGTTCACTTTACACACTTGTTGCATAAATAACTATTTTATCGTCTAAAATCCGTTTAAAAACTATTTTAAAACGCACAATTGTATAAAAATCCGAAAATTCCGAACCTCTCACGGCGATAGCCGAGGCTTCGGATGAATTTGTCATGTATTTTGAAGCGAAAATTCATTTTAAATTCAACTGTGGAACTGAACCGCTCAGGGCGCAGTGCCCCACATTCCAACTTTCCGATTTCGATAGAGTTGACTAGCTGGTAGTGAATAAGCTGTGCTATAAGTGTCTCTACTCTTTTTTTTATTTAGGTGAATGTTTTTTTATGGCAGTAGCACATCCTATATTGCTCGACGAGCGGTGTGTGTGCGAAGATGTTGATTGACACGGTTCATGAATGGTTAGTTTGGGGAACAGATGTCCTGGGAGCATATACGCATGTAACAGGCAAGATGTCCATTCGGCAATGCCGATCGTTTCTTCATATGTGACGTGCACGACAGCATTTAGTCAGATGTCGTGACTGTTACATAGAATTAACAAATAAGTCTTCAATTATTTTAACACTTCATGCATGGCCCTCCGCTCGCTTCGCTCGCTACGGGGGCCCAACAGACAGAAATTAACCAAGTGCTAACCAAACCTAACCCAAAAAAAAAAAAATAAATAAAAATTTTGGGTTAGTTTTGGTTAGCATCTGGTTAGTTTCTATTTGTTGAGCCCCCGTATAGAGAGCGAAGCGAGTGGAGGGCCATGCATGAAGTGTTGACATAATTGAAGACTTATTTGTTGATTCTATGTAACAGTCACGACATCCGACCAAATGCTATCGTGCACGTCACATATGAAGAAACGTTCGGCATAGTCCAATGGACATGTTGCTTGTTACATCCGAATATGCGTCCTGGGAGTGAGTTCCACAGTGATGCAGTGCGCCAGACAAAGGATTTCTTGTGAAGCGATGTTCTAGGTGTTTCCAGTTGTACGACGAACCGGTGTGCTCTTGCCGTCTATCGTGACTGTCTGACAGGCGTTGTCAGGGGCGGGATAAGGCGGGCCAAATCCTGGGAACATCTGCCGTAAAACTATCTGTAAAACAGGGATTTCTCGGTCACATGTTTGCGGTGTTTCAGACTATCCAGAATCCGAGTCAACTCCGGGTCACCGACGAGACGCACAACTCTCTTCCGAACGGAATCCAGTAGCTTTAGGTGTGCTCTGGCGTGGCACCCCAGATGTGTGAGCAATATTCTAAGCACGGTCTTTTTTGCGCTTTGTGAAGCAAGAGCAACTGCTGCGGTGTATACATTTTTTGTTACGAAATAGCGTACCAAGCTTCTGGGAGGCTGATTTTGCGACGTTAGCAACGTGGTCATGCCAGGACTTATTGCTGTTGGCCGAGACCCCCAGTAGTCAGATTGAATGAAGATGAAGGGATGGTCGATCCTGCCATAATGATATCATTGCCCGCCGAATAGTAAACGTGGCTGCTTGGATGATTGTTCAATGTGCATTTGCATTCATTCATCGGAATAAAAGAGACACTCATTCGATTACACTATTCCTTTGTATGTATATATTCCTCAAATATTTCACTTCATACATGGCCCTCCGCGCGCTCCGGGGGCGTAACCAAACAAACCTAACCCAAGACATTCCCAAATGAGGGAAAACAAACTAAAAAATATTTGCATTTTCTACTGACAAATTTCAATCTTTTTTTATTTCCGGCATGCCTTGGGTTAGTTTTGTTTGGTTGCGCTCCCGAAGCGAGCGGAGGGTTATGCGTGAAGTGGAATATTAAATATACTTAAATAGTAAACAACACTGTTATTCTCCATAAGAAAATGTGCAACTTTTGGAAACACTGTGCCAGGCCCCCGGTGTCGGTTACTAAAATTTCATTATTTTCACGTTACAATTTCAATATTTTCACGTTACACCTGGGAAAGTGGTAGTGGAAGTTTGCCCTTCTAGGACAATTTAGGCTCAAAACGCGGATATTTTTTCGGCTCAAATGTGGCGAATCCTCCGATTTTTTTGGCTTAAGCTACTCTATAGGACACCCCTTTTCTAGCGAAAAAAAGGAAATTTGCAAAATCGACACAACCTATATATCATCAGACCCTTAATTCGATGATATCTTTGAAGATTTTTAACCTTTCTTATATTTATCTTGCATTTGGTGATTATTATACGCGGTTAACTAATTTTTATATATTTCGGATAACTCTCTTAACTGAACTCTCTAAATTAAAATTTTTATTACAAAACAATTCCGAACGTTCTATAAAGAGCGTTTTAGAACATACTTGCTTCAATATTGCCTAACTTTTGATACAAAAATTAGCTAGGATAAACCGTTTTTTTTTTCAAATTAAGCGACGTCATCAATGACGTCAATACAAAACCTTCGGGAAACGAACTCTACTTATTACTACAACATATTTATGTAATACATACAACAAATAATATCATAGAATACTATCCTTATTATAAAAATGAGATATTATTATATGACATATTTTGTACTATAAAACTGTAATATAAAAAAAAACTGTAATTAATTTTAACGTCTTAAACTAATCAATATTATCAATCATAATATGGTAAGAATAACCTCGTGCGCCTATGGGTAGGCAAGATTTTTTACGTGCTAGTCCTCTACCCCCTTCAGTCGTTGTTAAGGTTCACTCGCTTGGCGCACTATACGACAGTTTGGTTCAGGGATGATAAAAAACATGTTTTAAGAAAAAGAAACAAAACATCGTGTTTTTTTTTGTTAAAACTGTTTAAAAAACCTTGCAAAAAACATATTTAAAACAGTTTTAAATAACATGAAAGTAAGCAGATTCATATTTTATGAATTGGCCGTTAGTCCCGGCAGCTAAGACCGATAAGACGAATAACAACACAAACTGTAGACTTTAAGTAGTTTTTAAGTTTGTATTGTTATTGTACTTGTTACATTTTTTTTTGTTTTATAGTTGTTATATTGGCAATATAATTCCATAATATTACACAGGGTCCTACAATAGACGAATTCAGAGAACTTTTATAACTAATTGCATTATTAATTTTTTTTTTGTATTTCTGTAAATAGGGTCATTATGGACGCTTGACACACTATTGCAGGACCCTGTATAATATTAATATTTAAAATTTATGTTGCTATTTTCAAATTTGTATTAAAAGAAATGTTGTTTTTATTTTCGTTAAGACGTTATTTAAGTGTATACCAAACTTATAGTAGGTATGTATACCTACTCGTATAAAGTATCAAATAAAAATAAGAGTTGCATTGGCTAGTGTTCTTTTAATGTTTATGAAACACGGTAAAAAACATGTTTTGAACATATTTTGCTTAAAACATCACAACTCTGGTTTGGTTGCTCGTAATATTCGATTTTCCAGTCATAAAATATTAACGTGTTGTGTCATAATTCGAAATGGCGAAAAGTTTAGATTAAACTAGCTCACTCTGTGTAAAGAGTATCATAATTTCCAAAGTGTCTTCTAATACAGCTTTTGACGTAGATTCTCGTCAAATAACCGGCTTTTCTAGAAAGCGATGTTTTTACATTTTCCCTGAAAAGTATATTTTGCCGATATTTTCCGTTCCTGAGAACATTGCAGGGAATGCTTCCTAGAATAGGTTCATTAATTGCGGGGGACTATTTTCCTAATTTGGAAAGTTTCCAGTGTACTGTAATCACATCTATTTTTATTTAACTGATTAAATTAAGTAAGCAAACTATCAATATTGTTTTAATTTTTTAGATAGTACAGGATAAAGAGAGAAAACCCAAACCAAAAAGGAAAGCGGACAGCGATAAGTCGTCGGATAGCTTTGTTGAGCCAGTTCAGACAGCCAATATAGGCGATAAGTTGATTGTTTATTATGGCCCTACAAATGAATCAAAAGTCACTTATGAAGCGAAAGTGGTGGATCTAGACCAGGATCAGACTGGACCAATCTATCTAGTTCATTATACTGGTTGGAATACAAGGTAAATGATTGCAAAATGTTCAACCTCGGAAACTATACTGCACTCTCCTTAATTACTTAAACCAGTCGACCACAACCCATTTGAAAGAACTGATCTCAATTTTGTTATTATTTGGTGTAATAAAGACCCCACAACCTGATGGGTATACATAGTTCATTTGAAAAAGAAAAAGCTTCCTTACAAAGATAGATTGAAAGTAATGTACTCGATATGTGGAAAATGCCGGTCACTATGACAACAAGGGTGGCATCAAATTATCTAATAATTTCGTATATTTGATATAACGTTGTGAAAAGCGTTTTTGCGTTTGCATTTTTTCTACTGACTGTTTAATTTTCTCAATGAACAGGTATGATGAATGGATACCTGCCTGTCGTATAGCTGAGAACCTTAGTTCTGGTACAAAGTCGAAGAGGACCAAAGTTCCAGCTCCTGTCAATGTCAAACCAGGTCCTAGTAGTGGTCCTTCAACGTCATCATCCACCCCCAAAATAATCGCTGGCAAGAGGAATCGGGTGACTTCCGTTTCCAGCAGAGGTACCACTGATGATAAACCGCCTCGATCGACGACTCCGTCTAGTGTTACTTCTTCAAGTAGCGTATCAAAGGGTTCTGTTACACCTGCCACAAGATCAATCCGGCTTGCGGCCAAACAAGGTTGGTATTTCGTTTATTGTGAAAGGTTTTATTAAAGAGCCCTATTCTAATCTTGGCAAAAATTACTTTCATGAGCTTCTAGTGCTGTGTTGGGTTCTAAATCCTGATTGTATTAGGGGAACAATGTTAGGATTTTTGACTATTCACTTTCAGGAATTTTATCATCATTGGAATCATGCTCAAGATCTTCACAAGAAGTACAATAAAATATAAAATTGTGAGTTTACAAAAAGAAAAATATTTGGTATTAAACAGTTTTGCTTAGAGAAAACTAATAGGTTTTCTTCATCGATTAATTCAAGAAATATATTTTTGGTGAACTAATAATGGATGCTTAGTAACTGAAGAGCTCTTTGGGTAGCCACATTTAGATCAACCGTTTTCCGTATACATACGCCAATTTTAAACGGGAACTAGTTCCAACAGTGTATAGATTTAAGGGCTCATAAATAATGTTTCCTTCTTAAGACGCCAGTTGAGAATACCTACGAGAATTTGCTTTCTGGATTTTTGTATGAGTGCAGACAGGCGGCAAACTTAATTGTACCGAAAATTTTTATAATACAGCCTTATTTTTTTATTAATCATAATATATTTCGAACTTGTGCCATAGATTTTGACAAAATACTGAATCCGCCTTTCAAATTTAATTTAAATTTACAATTTAAAAACATTTATCATTTACTGTAATCAACATCATAGTAATTAATAACATTTTAAATTCAAACATCAACAATTTGACAATTCTAACAATCCAGTTAACGACTAGCAGCATCAAGTACTTAATATAGTTTTAACATCATTAGATAACTCTCCACAAGCGGATAGGCACTCCTATGTGATCCCGGCAGAGAACACGCCTATTTCAGGGACGCAACCCTGCCTACGCGAGCAATGATTTATCTCTACCTCCACTTTGGAGAGAATCATGTCCCATCCCTCAGATCTATCCACACCAACTATCCTACCCATCCTCGAACCACTCACCAAGACGCGCGGCCGGCGTGGTGTTTTACGGCCAAAACCTCTCAAATGGATACACACCCCACAAACAGGCCCCCAGTCCCCAGCAGTTTGAGTAACCCCGACCAAGGCAGCGGTAGGAAAAGGACTCAAACAGGGGGTGCTAAGAATCCCTGGGCTCGACCAGGCTGCCACCTTGCAATAGCGACTTATAACGTACGATCGATAGGAACAGAGGAACGACTAGCTGAATTAGAATATGAACTCGAAAAGGTTACCTGGGACATATTAGGTATAGCCGAAACGAGACGCAAAGGAGAAGAAGAATGCATAAAACTAAAGTCCGGGCATATCCTATTCCACAAAGGACCCGAAGAAGGAAGTGCAGGAGGGGTCGGAATTTTAGTTCACAAAAGAATTGTGTCAAAACTTAGACCTCTGAAAACAATATCAGACAGAGTATTATACATAACACTTAGTATCAACAAAGCACACACTCTTAAATTCATCCAGATATATGCCCCCACTTCCTCATACGACGACGAAGAGGTATATCAAGTGTACGAAGACATATCAAAAGCCCTCAGTGAAAACAGAACATCACAAGTCATCATAGGAGGTGACTTTAACGCAAAAATTGGGAAGAACACAGACCCAACAGAAACATACATAGGACACTTTGGCATCGGAACATGCTCGCCAACTTTCTAGAAAACGAGAAACTCTATCTAATGAACACTTTCTTCGAAAAGAAGGAAAAACGAAACTGGACGTGGAGAAGCCCAGACGGACGCACCAAGAACGAGATTGATTTTATCATCTCAAGACACAAACATATAATACAGAATGTGGACGTCGTCAACCCGTTCACAACTGGCAGCGACCACATAATGGTAAGATGCAGGGTATACATAAATACAAGGTTGGAAAGAGCTAGAAAGATAAAAAAATAAGAGCTGCAAAATCGATGTAGAAAAACTAAAAGAACAAACAGACTTATATAAAAAACACTTACAACAGAACTTTTCTCAAAACCCGAGGCAACCCAGTACAAATAGAAGAATTACAAGAGTTATAAAAGATACAGCAGAGAATCTAGCCAAAGAATCAAAGACAACAAACAACAAATTGTCAAACGAAACGAAACAACTTTTAGAGAAAAGGAGACAACTTATTAAAGACGGAAAACGATACACAGTGGAATACGTAAAAATTAATAAGACAGTAAGAAATATGTCGAAGCAGGATATAATGAAAAACAAAACACTACAGATAGAAAACAACAAAGGTCTAAAAATATTTAAAAGACAAAACGCAAAGAAAAAAGAAATAATAAAATTAAATGATAAAAATGGCAATATAGTTGAAGATAGAGCAAATACATTGCAAATGATAGAATCATTTTATAAGGACCTTTATGAAAGTAAGACATACAACGAAACTGTGAACATTGAAAATACAAATAAGAATAACAACATAATCAACGTCAATTCAGAGGAAATACCAGTTATAACAAGAGAAGAATTGGAAAAAGCCTTAACACAGATGAAAAATAACAGGGCAGCCGGTGAAGGCAACATCCTGCCAGGCGGACATGAAAGCCAAGGAAGAACTAGTACACTTATTTAATAAATGATTATTGGAAGAATGCATCCCAAAAGACTGGGAAAATGCAATAGTAGTTCTCATATACAAGAAGGGTGACCCGACTAATCTTGAAAACTATCGACCAATCAGCCTTCTATCCCAAATCTACAAGGTATTCATCAGAATTATAACGAACAGACTTGAGCATAAGTTCGACATATATCAGCCAAAAGAACAGGCCGGATTTCGCAGCCACTTTACTACTTACTACTTACACTTACTAAACTTTCTACATACAGTACGACAGATAGTGGGAAAAACGTCGGAATATAACATACCGATATGGATGGCACTTATTGACTTTAGAAAAGCCTTTGATACAATAGAGAAATGGGCAATAATTAAATCAATGAGAAACGCTAGAATAGACCAAAGGTACATACATCTAATTGATAACATCTACAAAAAATCATCAATGACAATAAGAGTTCACGAAACCACGAATAGAATCGAAACCGAAAGAGGTGTTAAACAAGGCGACATCATCTCGCCAAAACTTTTCACCTTGGTCCTTGAGGACGTCTTCAAAGAACTGAATTGGACCGAAAAAGGAATTAACATCCAAGGGGAACATCTACAAAACCTCAGATTTGCCAATGATATTGTACTATTTGCTAAGGACGAAGAAGAACTCACAGAGATGCTTGAACAACTACAAGAAGAATCGGGAAAAGTAGGACTAGAAATGAACAGTACGAAAACAAAGTACATAACAAATGTAGCAACAGAACAAACAACAATCACAATTCACGGACCAACAATTGAAAAAGTCGAATCGTACATATACCTAGGCCAAATAATCTCCTTAGACAAACAATATCAAGACCTAGAAATTGACAGAAGAATCAGACTAGGCTGGGCGGCCTACGGTAGATTGAAACACATCCTAAATACGAAAATCCCCATGGAAATGAAGGCAAAATTTTACAACGAATGCATTCTCCCAATATACGGCTCCGAAACATGGGTCATGACCAAAAAAACGATTAACAAACTAAGAGTACATCAGAGGGCCATCGAACGCAAGTTATTGAGAATATCACTAAGCGACCACAAAACCAATGAGTGGATAAGGCAGAAAACACAAGTGACTGACATAATATCTAGAGTTAGTTCATTGAAGTGGCAGTGGACGGGACGCGTCGCGAGGCACACGGAGAACTGGAGTGGATATACTACGAGGTAGAGACCCTGGGGCGAAAGGCGAAATGTGGGTAGACCGCAGCAAAGATGGTACGACGACCTGAAGAAATTCGCTGAAAACAGAGAAAGATGGTCCAATATGAGTGAGGCCTATATCCAGTGGATAGACCAAGGCTGAGAGAGAGAGAGATAACTCTCACCATAGTTATATTGCACCTAGGTGACTGAACACCCGTATGTGCAAATATGCCATAATCTGACATTCAAGGCAGTGTTGCAATTTTCCTGCCATAACAAATACTGTAGTAACAAATTCCTTAACCTAAAATATCCAATACATATATAATCGACAATTAACAGAATAAGTCAATTTTAGAAAAGCTGCATAAATTTATCAATGAAGGAAATACATTGCTTTTTAAATAAATGTATTTGTTTAATCTTTCTGACTTCACCAGGTATAAGGTTGTAACATTTTGGACCTAAGTAATTAATAAATCGATGATTGATATTTGTAGTTCCAATAGGTAGTTACAAGTGTAGATTAATCTTATTCCTGGTGTTATAAGAATGACTATCCAAGCTCAGCAAATCAGGACAACAACTATGTATACCGATCTAACATTGAGTGTTTGCTCATTATACAATAGGGATGTTGAGTACAGCTATGGTTTCCTGTTAATCACCTTTAATATATAATTCTGAACAGCATTTAATTGCTTCAAAGCATTTGAGTACAGACCACCCCAAACTGGCAAACCATATCTTATTAATGATTCGACAAGAGCCTTATAAACTATTGATAATAAGTTTTTGTTTAATATTCCCCGAAGTATATAAAATGTATATATTAATTTGCGTATATTCGAGGTAAGCCTTAACACATGTTCATCCCATCTAAGATGTCTATCAATTATAAGTCCAAGGTACTTAATTGAATCTACCGCCCCAACCATGCAATCATCATCAACAACAAGCATATCAAAATGTGGGCAATTAGCAAAGGTCAAGGAAAAGGCAATAAAGTTGTTTTTTTCTACATTAAGTGTTAATTTAAAAGTTTTAAGCCAATTCGTGATCCTTGAAACACCCCTCTCATCAAGCAACTTGACATCTCCCCACGACGGTCCATTAAATATTATTGCTGTGTCGTCAGCATATGATACCACAATGCCCCCCTCTAACTCAATGTCTGTCAAAGAACTTATGTAAGTAACAAACAGAAGCGGTCCCAAAACTGTGCCCTGTGGCACCCCAATCTCAACAGTTAAGGGTTCGCTGAACTCATTATTTATTCGAACAATTTGTTTTCTTCCCCGTAAATAGCTTGCAATGACATCCAACACGAAGCCCATTGCCGCCAAGAGCATCCAATAGGGCGTTATGTGACACCGTATCAAATGCCTTGGCAAGATCCAAGAACACTGCTAAACAGGATTCGTTATTGTCTAAGTGGTAAATAACATTTTTTGTGAGTTCATACATGGCATCCGCCGTATTTTTACCATTTACAAAGCCAAACTGTCGAGCTGACAAAATATTATTTCTTAGAAGAAACCGTTGGAGTCTAGATTTCAGGCATTTCTCCAAAATTTTGGCAAAATTATTAATGACACTTATCGGACGATAGTTATTTATATTAGTGGGATCTCCAGCCTTGAAAATGAGGGTAGCAATGGCCACCTTAAAATATGAGGGAACAATTCCGGTTGAGAAAACAAGATTAATAATATGTTTCAGTGGTTTATAATTTCCATATGAAACTCTTTTATCAATTGGGAAGTAAGCTTGTCTGTACCAGGAGAGCAGTTGTTCTTTAGAGAATGTATGTACTCTATAATCTCTGCATCTGTAACCGGGTTTAAAAACATAGAATCAGTAATATTTGTCTGAAGGTGAAAAGGGTTCTTAGCATTTCCAATTTTATTAAACATCCTCATACCGATCTTATTAAAAAAAAATGATTACAGTAATCTGCCATATCTTTGGAGTTTCCAAATTGGTGCATATTGTCTATCTTTAATATGAATTTTGCAATTTTCCTGATATTTTTTCCGATCTGTGGCTTCAGCCAATATTTTATAGAAAAATCTTTTGAGTTCTCTTCAATTTTAGTTTTATAATATTCATATTTGGTTTTTTAAATTAACTTTTGTAAGGTGTTTCTATAGCTTTTATATGCTTCGTGATTGTGATTAGTTTTATTTTTTAGAAGGTGTTTTTCATTCGATCCCTTGTTTTTATAGAGTTAACAATTCCATTCGTAATCCAAGGCTTATTTTTTTTAAATTCCAAGCTTGCAAATTCTGTTTCTGTGGATTTCTTAACAACATCACTTATTATAATGGAGAACCGCTCCGTGAACCACCTAACATCAGTGGAGCCCATTAACCCCCCCCCCCCCCCCCCCCCCCCCTTTTTTATTAAATTACCAAGTGACCAAGTTAATAGTTTCAGTCACCGTATCTCACTTTTTTTGACAGTTTCATTATAATTTTGGTTGTTAATATTTGTGTTAAGATTAATCATGATAGGGAAATGATCAGTCACATCGCACTCCATGATGAAGGAATTAGAGTCACAAACATTCTTTATCTTATTTCCCAGAAAAACATGATCCAGACAGGACATTGCAGTGGTAGTTACGCGAGTGTAGCCATTGATCATTGATTGAAAACCAAACATATTTAGTATTGATATATACCTCTTGTTATAGTTATCCTGTTTTTTTAGTATATCTATATTAATACCACCAATCAAGATTTCAATTTCACCACATGCATTATTTGATAAATAGTCCTCTAGATCATTCAAGAAGCCTTGACGGTGGCCTGTAACAGCATGTGATTCCACATGATATCCCATCAATTTCGAACTTTAATTTTGTAAAAGTTACTTTTGACGTTCTTAATTCAGTATTGGTAAATTCCACGCTCAATCCCAACTTGGTAAAGATGAACAGACCATTATGTTGATTAAACCTTGCATTATTGTAATAATTTGCATAACCTTCGATGTTAAAAAAGCATCATGATGCACCTTCCAGCATTCACTCAGTATTATAATGTCATTATAATTTAATTTATAAGTGTGTAAAAAGGCTAGAAGATTATCAAAGTTTTTCTGTATGCTGCGAATGTTTAAGTGCAGTATCTTTGTGGACATATCAATGTATCTTAACAATTCACAACAGTTTATGCCATTTTGCAACTCACTCTCAAGTGTGTCCAGCTGATTTAATAGATTTACTTCAGTAACAATAGTAAATTTTACCTTTTATTATGTCGAGTAAATATTTGTAAGGACATTCGGAGTTACTGGCCTCATGTGATGTATTGTACTTTGTTTTATACTTTTGGTTGGATTCTGCATAGTTGACACACTCTTTAGATAATCTTGGACACTCTTTGACGTCATGTTCACCCATACAGCTCACAGATAGTTTGATTGGTACATTCGTTATTCTTGTGGTAGTAGTGTTGACTCTCAATATAAACCCATTTTTCATTTATACATTTGTGAAAAAGTCCTGGAGAACATTCTAGAAATATTGTTCGGCTGTCTCTATTTTTATGTTTTTTAATATAGGTCACTGTGAAGGGATTCATCATCGCTTGTTATGAATTAATTTTGCTCCCTTAAACACATTTCAAAGTCTTCTTTCGACATATCCACAGAAACATTTACAATCCTTATTCTGGGTTTCCTTATCTTAGTTTTATGTATTACATACTCCTAGTTTAAAGTTTTTTCAACTTTTTTTTGCAGCTTATCCAGCTCACTCCCACTTTGGCATCTTACAACCATTCCACCCTCTTTCGTAATCCTTGCTGTTTTAATTCAAATTTTCAGTTCGGGTGGTTTTATTGTTTTGTGCAAGTCTTCTTTTGTCTTTTTT
The DNA here is from genome assembly GCA_016904865.1 of Pissodes strobi. NCBI lineage: Eukaryota > Metazoa > Arthropoda > Insecta > Coleoptera > Curculionidae > Pissodes > Pissodes strobi. Next base: position 400,845 of record MU182295.1, read on the forward strand.
GAGTCCTGTTGTTTCTTAGGTTTTATTATGAGACTGGGAGTATTTGCAGCCCGTTTAGATTTATGGTTATATGACTGAAAATTCTTTTTCAGAATACCTCTGTATTCGTCAATTGTGGTTCATAAAAATATAAAAATATGAATTTTTTATTCTGAAAATTTCTTTGGCATTTTGTACTTTGCTCACACTTTCGGCTGTTATAATAGTTTGCTATATATTTTGTCCTTAATTTGATTTAGAATCAAAAAGAAGAAGGATATCTGCTCAGACCGATGTATCAATTCAGTCAGATTCTGATAGCGAAAGTAGTGAAAGCGAAGCAGAACTTTCAAGGACAAGAAGTGGCAGCATTAAAACTGAAGAGCCAGATGTGAAAGTGTTTCGGAAACGAGTTTCACGACCAGCACCGCCTGTAAGTGTTTGAATATTGTAGGGTTTATTTCTGTTTCATTTTACATTTGCCATTTAGTTATTAATTATTCAGTGACGTAGTTGGAATTTTTTTTTCCGTAGAACGGAATGAATATTTTAACTAGAAATCTTATAGAGACTATTAATCTGTGGATCGATTTTTAGTTTTCCATTACGATTTTAATTTAGCAAAAAAATTGGTAACATCAATGGGTGCTATGCTTGAAAACTCACTCAAGGAAGACATTTATATATTTAAGTATTTCACCCACTGCGACGTCTTTTAGACTCATGTGTACCTAAATTGAATATAACATTGTTTATTATTTTTATTTCAATTTATTGATGTGTAAACATCTTACGCGGCGGTATGAGGGTAAATCTCGGGAAAATGGACGGAAGTGTGAAACCCCGGATGTGACATCATAACCATGCGTACTCTACTTCAGCGCTTCTTTGCGCGGAGGGCAATGCAAACGTTACAAATGTAAACATTAAACAACGTCAATGATATCTGTGACGGGATGACGGGAATGTGTTTTGCAGGCTGTCTGAAATTGCTAGTGTAAAACGTGTTCTTTCTAACGCCAGACTATAGGCAACCAATTCCAAATAAGTGGTTGCCTATATTCAGGCGTCACGCGGCATAAGGTGGCATTAAATTTTCATGTTGATGATGCAAACTTCCTTGAGAAAGAAAATCTATACTGCCTGAACACTTTCTTTAAGAAGCCACCCCAACGCAAGTGGACGTGGAGAAATCCGGATAACTCGGTGAAGAACGAGATAGACTTCATCCTTGCTAACAACCGGAAAATATTAGAAGATGTAGAGGTTCTGAACCGGTTCGATACCGGAAGTGACCACAGACTAGTGCTAGCACGTCTTTTGTTTGACTTAAGACTGGAAAGAAATATAATTATAACAAAACCCAGATTTCCAACAGCTAAAACTCTGGACGCAAACAAGGAGGAGTACCAGAGAGAAGTCGAAAAACGCCTAAAACCTATCGACATTATAAACCTGGATGTAAATCAAATGAATGAGAGAATCAAAACAGGCATCCAAGCAGCAGCAAAAAAGATATGTTCAAAACCAAAACTCCCGAAAGACCCTAAAATCAGTGCAAACACCAATAAAATGATAGAACAAAGAAGGCATATGGAAAAAGGGACGGACGAATACAGAACATTTAACAAAGTAATAAAAAGAAATATTCGAAGAGACACAAGAAAATACAAAACCAACACGATTCTGAATACAATAGAGAATAACTCAAGTATGAAACATAATCTAAGATCGAAACTTTCACGCGGAAAAACAAGAGTAACCAAACTTAAGAACCGGCAAGGAACTATAATCTTAAACCTAGAACAAATACCCCGCATAGTTGAAGATTTCTACAATGATTTGTATTCGTCACGAACACCCGATAAGGAAATGCAACCGCAATGCAAAGTTTTGAACGTCGGATCAGAAGATATGCCGGATATATCGCTAGAGGAAATTAGATACGCCTTAAGGATGATGAAAAACGATAAATGCCCCGGAGAAGACCACATTACGGCGGAGATGTTGAAACTGTGTGGAAGTACGGTGGAAAAAAATATTCAAATCTTACTGAATAAATATCTACAAGATGGTGTAATTCCCACAGAATGGTGTAATGCAGAAGTTATAATCCTGTTTAAAAACGGAGACACCGCAGAGATCGAAAACTACCGTCCTATCAGTCTACTTTCACAACTATACAAGCTATTCACCAAAATCATATGCAACCGCCTAACAGAAAAATTTGACCTTTACCAGCCAGCAGAACAGGCCGGATTCCGTAGCGGATACAGCACCATCGATCACCTACAAACACTGCGAACCTTAATTGAAAAGACAACCGAGTATAATGTCCCCATCCATCTGGCGTTTATCGACTTCCACAAAGCTTTCGACACGATTGAATCGTGGTCAATCTTTGAATCCCTAGGAAATGCAAGAATAGACTCAAGATACTCAAAAACATCGACAATAATGCGACATTCCACGTTAAGATAAACGAAGAAATAATCACCAAGAAAATAGAAATGGGCAGGGGAGTACGCCAGGGTGATACTATCTCACCAAAACTATTTACCGCAGTTTTGGAGGATGTCTTCAAAAAACTTGAATGGGAATCGAAAGGTATAAAGATCGACGGCGTGTACTTCAATCACCTGCGGTTCGCCGACCATATCTTCTTAATTTCAAGCGACCCAATGGAGCTGATGGAAATGATGCAACAACTCAACCAAGCAGCCAAAAAGTCGGACTAAAATGAAGGAAAAATGAAGATAATGAGTCAGACAAATCCTTATATAGCGCTGGACAACATTGCTATCGAATGGGTAAACCAATATACATACCTTGGCCATACGATCATGCTAGGAAAACCACATCAAACAGCAGAAATTACTAGACGTATAGGACTCACATGGGCAGCGTTTGGTAAACTGCGATACATCCTTGGGAACAGCAATATACCTATAAACCTAAAAGTTTACGACTCATGCTTCTTACCAGTGGCTACATATGGCCTAGAAACTATGAGCCTAACAAAAAAGAGTGTAAAAAGATTAAGAACAACACAAAGATCCATGGAACGCACAATGCTCGGAATTTCGTTAAGAGACAAATTAAGAAACGAGGAGATTCAAGAAAGAACTAAGATTACAGACGTGGCAGAACGAGTGGCACGACTTAAATGGATCTGGGTAGGACATGTCGCAAGACAGGACAACCAAAGTTACCCACTAAACGAAACTAAAAGGAGCAGAGGCCGACCACAGAAAAGATGGCTAGACGATGTTAGGGCAGCCGTTGGCCGAGACTGGTACCACAAAGCCCAAGATCGTCGAACTTGGAAAATGTATGAAGAGGCCTATATCCAGGAGTGGATGAGAGAAGGCTGATGAAGAAGAAGTCTATTCTAAATACAAATTTAAAGAGTTTAGAACCTGATACAGGTGGTTCTTGTTAACACGTTCACAACATATTTTTTTAAAATGGCTAACTGGCAACGCCCTCACAGCAACAGGAAGCACATTAAAAAATTTAGGTCCATAAAAACTTGTCCATTCTGCGATCTCCTCAGTCGACAGTAAGTCGGTAACAGATTATTCATCTGTCTGGTATCATATTGATGAAGATCTCCATGAGACACATACATACTCATGTTATTTTTCAGATGAATCAAATTCTCCATAATGTAGATACATGGCACAGTCAGCACCCGCAAACTCACAAAAGCATCCACGCAGTCATCCCTGTGACCCAATCCATAGACCGCCCTGACAGCCTTTCTCTGCAGTTTGAAAATCCTCTAGGACTGTGGGGAATGCCCCCAGGCAAGGATGGCATATGAAAGTCTACAGTGGAATAGGGCAAAATATGCGGTTCTCAGTGTGTCTAGAGAGGCACAATTTGATAGGTTACGCAGTAGGTATAAACTGCCTTTAAGCCCCCTTGTTGCTATGTAGTCAATGTGCACTTCCCAAAGCAATTTCGATTCGAGATGTACTCCCAAAATTTTAACACTTGGGACAGTCTGATCAACTCCATCAGTACCCCTCATAGAGAAAACTACCGTGTTTGTATTTTCGATATTCAAATGCAAACCAGTACTCAGCCCTCGCCCCTAGCCTAGCCGACTCCTCAACGGCCTCCTCAGCTGTCTCCACAGTGGGATGATATGGTGGTGTCATCAGCAAAAAGTGTAAATTTTGCCGTAGGCTCTAACATTGACAAGTTATTAATGTAAATGAGAAATAAAATGGGGCCCAATATGAAACCCTGTGGTACTCCAATGGTAATCTCACTTTCCGCTGATATCTCCCTCCCAACCTTAACTGCCTGTGTTCTGTTTGTGTCATCAATTGATGCTTGCAAAGCCAAAATAGTAAGCTTTGAGTTTGCGTAGGAGGACGTCATACGAGACACAATCGAAGACCTTGCTAAGGTCACAGAACAAGGCCGAGGTAAACTTCCGATTGTTAAATGAATCGAGAATAAATGATACAAGATCCATAATACCCAGAATAGTGTTCCTGCCGTTCCGGAATCCAAACTGACAATCCGTGAAATAGTTGTTATGGTTAAAAAGTCAATAATTTGCATTGCTATGCATTTTTCTAGGATCTTCGAGAATACGGGCAGCAGTGAGATTGGCCTATAATTTTCAGTCAACCCTGGATCACCCTTCTTGAATATCAGAGTAACCAGGACTCTCTTCAGGACGGATGGAAATGTGTCTTCTTTGATACAGAAGTTTATTATTTTTGTCAATGGAATAATAATAAGTTCTTTCACAGTTTTTCCCAGTTTCACATTGAGACCGAAAACATCACAGCTATTTTTATTTTTCATGTTACCAAAAATGTCTCTACCTTCAACAAAGGTGACTTCCCTAAAGGAAAATGAATTTGTTGGTTTTTTTAATACCTTTTATAAAGTCTATGGGATCCTTGTTGATGACCGGAATCTTGTGTGTCACATCATGTGCAATGTTTGAAAACAATTTCTTAAATTTGTCTGCTGGGACAGTACAGGATTCATTTTCCTTTCTGGGTGCCCCCTGCCAGTATTAATGATATTCCATATTGTTTTGGAAGGATTATTTGAATCTGATTAGAGAATCATTGGATTTGACTTTTGCCTCTTTAATAGCTTCTCTGTACTCCTCCATACTCATCCCTAAGACCCACATGAGCATATTGTCTACTCAGCTTATCTAATAGCACAATATGATCACGCATGGCCCTAAGCCTGTCAACTTATATTTGAGCTCTGGTCTGACCTGACACAATATGTTTTTTGAGGAAATGACCATATGTAGACTCTTTCAAAAATATCCGTACATTTTTCAAATTTACTCCCAGCACCCATATCACATGCATCCAGAAAACCCCAAGAACACCCAGCAATCCTATCATAAAATATTGATAAGCCCGCTCGAGTCATCGAACGACACACCTTCCATTCCTGTTTAACCTCAGGCACCCCACAATCATTTGATATAGTTATGACCTGCCCAAGATCTGACAAATGCAGTTCTAGTGTTTGTGCTTCCGATAAATCTAAATGTGCACACAAGGATGTTGTCAATGCGAGCATGCTCTCTTGTGGGAGAAAAAATGGTCTGACCCAACCCAAAAGATTCAAACAGACTAATGCACAGCATCCAACTGGCCCATTCCGAGATGAACATTAAAATCACCAGTAACTATAATTTTTTTACCTTCTTCGACCCTATTCAATATGCATTCCCTTGCTGCGAGAAACGTACAAAAACAGCCAGAAGGCGATCTCTAAACATTTAGAACATACAAATTTATATTTTCAATAGAAATTCCACAGACTTCAATATATTTTCAACATTACAAACATCTAAGAACTCTAAAACCATTATTTTAAAACTCTTCTGTATCAGAAAGACACTCTCTAGAGGAAAATGATCCAACCCTATAGTTGTTCAGCTTCAGTAACTTGACTTCTTCCGCTCTAAGCCAGTGTTCAGTAAAACAGAAAATATCTGCTTTCATATCAGAGAGCATAGCCTCCAGCTCACCCTGCTTATTGCGCAACGAATGAATATTCAAGTGTAAAACGCTCAAAATTTGTCGAATGTGGATGTCGACATGGTCACGCCTAGGGATGATTTAACCATAGTTCTGGTGACGTTGTTTTGTTTCTTTTATTTGCTGGTACTGAAAGCTGAAAAGAACTTTTTATGTTGTCCTTTTTTGTACGCATTTTGTAGGCTGTGTTCCTCCAATAATATTGCGAATTTACCATTAATCCTCGGCGTGGACAGTGGTGGTAATTTTTTTAAGGTCAAATCATAAATCTGTGGGGAAGGTCTTTTCTGATCGAATGGTCTTGGCTTGACTGAGCTGCCTCACATCTGCCTACTTTGTATCGGATTCTTGCGATACTTTGTTTGGGCGTTAAGCAGCGAATCAATTTCTTGACAATAACCAGGTAATTACGTTTTTAACAGGTCCACATTCATCTTAAGGTGATTGTTGTTCTATGCGAAACTGTGTCATTCAAAAGCGTTTTGTATTTAACGTGGTAGCTTGGAAGGTCATTTTCTGGGCTATTTTAAATATTTACATAATTACGATTTGTTATTTCTTAAGTTGTTTTTCATAATGCCTCTTGTTTCTCTTTTTCATTATTAGCAACGCAATTTTAACCTGGTTTTCATGTTGTTTTAGCCTAAACCACAAAAACGTAAAGAACCTTTAAAAGATGACGACGATAGTGAAAAAGAAGAGGAATCGGAAAAAGGAGATAAAGAAAGAAGAATTAGAAAAGTTAAGAAGTCCTCAGAAAAGTCAGCAGACGAAAGTGAGGATGAAGAAGACAGTATTAGCCATCCGAAAGGACGAGACTTTGACTTGAATCAAATTCGTTCGGAACTTAAAGGATTTTCAAAAGCTCTTAAAGTTCCGGCTGTAGAAATAGAAAAGGATAATATTTCGTCTTCGGATGATTCTTCTGAAAAAGTCGCAGTGCCAATTAAAGAAGAAAAAGAAGAGATTGACGTTAAGGTAACCTTGTCTATTATGATTGAAATTAAATATTAAGTTTTAAACAACCCTCCACAAATATTGCTAAATGTGGGGGAGGGGCTAGTCTTGACCCCCAGAACTCATCGTGATCATAATGCATGTCTACAGTGTTTATGAGAATATTATTGCATTTTAAGTGGTTATATAGTGAGATTTAGGTAAAAAAATTCAACTCAAATTCTAGATTGAAGAAGAGCCAAAGCCGAAACGGTCACCAGAGCCTCTGTCGCCAAAATTGGAAAAATCGTCCAGTTCAGAGGATATTTACGAGTTCAAGGAGCCTGAACCTTTCGAATTTGAAACTAGGTCTAAGCTGGGTGATGATAAAAGTTCCAAAAAACGACTTCCCAGAATTTTTGATTCACTGGATGACAAATCTCCCAAGAGGAGAAGTGGGGCGCGTTCGCCTCTATCGCCAGGTAAACTAATAGATCCTCATAAATTGGCATGTATTTATAGTAAGAGCTGGCAAAAGTAATCAAATATTGGTTTGCCTCTGAAGTTCATTTATAGGCCATTGATTATGTCTTAAAAAAACAGAGCAAAAAGGAACTAAGACGTTCACGGGTTTTTATTACAGGAATCGATCAATGGGTTATAAATGAAGAAAAAACCGCGGAGTGCTATTAAATTAGAGGGTGGAACATGAAGATAAAAAAAAATTGATGCCGAAACAGTCGAAACAAACTTGAACAAAAAAGTGAACATTTCGATTTTTTGATTTTTTTTTTTGCTTTTTCGCCTTTATCTTTTTTTTTAGGCTTAGATAGGTATAGGGGTTGCTTCAGATAAAAAAAAAATAGATTAAATTTCCTTTAAAATGGTGGGCGGAACAATTTTTTTGCAGGAAAATTGACCGAGATATGACCATTTGAACCTTGCTATTTTTTTGGCATTTCATCCCTCTTGTACGAATATTGTTTTGGTGCGCATTTTATTGAAAAAAAATTACTGTTTTACTCAATTAAAAAAGTTTTTTTACGTTTATTATTTAGTAATACATGACAAGTACACCAAATTAATGTTTGGAACAATGGTGCTACTACATTTCAACAATATTGTCAAACTGCATATCGATATAATCATCTATATCTTTAGTAATGTCGTCTTCTGCAATATCAGTTTCTTGTATATTGTCACAATTAATCCCCATGCATTCTTTACAAAAAATTGAGCAAGTAATATTCATTTTTCTGCAACCACAGTTACCATGGCAACCTGTAGTGCAACCACAAGCAACTTTTTTCAGCAAAATCTCTGGCGCTGGAGGTGCCGTTGTGCGAATCGCAATTAACCCGTACTTGGACCTTTTCCAACCCCAACTCAGAGGGACCAAGATATTTCCTTTCCACTGCTGCATTTGACGATAAGTCCTCAAGCCATGCTGTTTGATAGCATCACGTGTTGGTGGTAATTGCGTCAGAGAAATCTTGGCATTTTTAGACAGCTTACAAAACTTTAAAAATCGGCAGTTGCTTAGACTCATGTTGGTCTTTGCCCCATACAAACAAGCTGCAATGTATTCCGATGCAGAGGTAATATCTTGTTGAGTTGCATTGTCACGTAAGACTATTTCCATGTATGGCTCAAGTCGTACACTGTTTTTAGTTATAAAATTCATAATTTTTTTTTGCCAATGTTATTGAAAGCTGAAGTCGTATCACAACCACTGTAGGAAAATTAAAATTATTTCTATCAAACAATTTTGACGCTACTTTACCGATGTGTGGTTTCCAAAAATATGCATTATCATTTTGCAACTGAGATAAAATAATGAGAAGGTCCACATATTGTCCAACAATAACAGCATTTTTTAACATTGATGCTTTCTCTTTTGCGCATTCGACAATAAGAAAATCTGCGTCCTCATCTGCTTGCACTGCATCAATGTATACTCCCTTCAATGTTTCAATCAAATATGCAATGAAGTTCTTTTTATTGCTTTCGTTTGATAGAAAGTTGTCTGGTTTTGTTAGTGGTTTTAAGTCATCTCTAATTTGAACTCCTGGACCAATTTGCTGTGTTCGACGCAACCTCTCTGCATTTTTCGTACTGGTGTCTGAGCCGCTTGGATAACCATCAAAAACAACAGTACCTTCGGGGTAAAAGGCTTGCAAATGACAAATAAATTTTGTACTTATGTCTGCAAAAGTTTCATTACTGTTCCATACGATTTTATATACTAAATATCCACCATCAATATCATGATGAAAATTACCGAGAGGAGCATCTTCAAGTGGTGTAAAAAAATCATACAAATCTGATTTAGTATTCTTCCTCATATTGAATTCATCAAAAATTGATGTTGGATACGGCGCTAATTCAAATTCTAAATACTTTTCGAATTCAGCATCCAAAGGCTTGCAGAGAAGCATTCTTCTAAAGAGTGTGTCAGAGTCGACAACAACAACATCGTCTGCATCTAATCTAATTTTTGAAAATGCACTCTTTAGTGGCAGTACTTCCATTGCCTTTTTAGATTTTACGTCTTCAATTATGCCTTTAAACACGTCTGGAATTAGAGCAATTCCTTTTTCTTGTGCTTCTTGACAATAGTGCCAGTGCTCAGTGAAGTCAAATCACTTGATTGCAGAAAAGGAGGGTGTTCTTCGAACCATTCCAACAAAGTTTTTACATCATCTGCATCTCTCTGAATGCGGAAGGTTCCAGCATCTTTGTGCTGATGTGATGTACCATCTAATTTAAAGTTACAAAATGTTTCTAGTTGTTCGGCAATAACTATCTGCAGCGGAATACTAGCTATCCATCGTGCTGTAGAAGCAGGAGTAACGCCACGGCCATGGGTTAAATCTTCTTAAGAATGAAAATGCCTCATAAAGCACTGTTCGATGGTCATGTCAGACCAGACTCCTGAATAAAATTTTGGTGAACGCCGTAGTGTAAACTATCCTTTGCTAGTAAATAAGTCATAGCTACTTTCATTCATCTTGTTTTTTATTTTATACATATCTTGAAGGTAGATGTACGAGCATTTAGCATAATTGAAGTGTCCCGTTGTTATAAAAAATGGTATAATTTTTTGGATTGAAGCCAAATGCATGGTCCAGTCCCCACTTCTTTCAGCATGAATAAATTGGAATAGTAATGTTACCATTTCAAAATACTGAACGTATAATTTTGCCGTTGGTCCGGTGGGCTTTCAATTGTTGAAGTTTTCCGCTGAATTTATGTTGCAGAAAATTAAGTTGCCCACCGGTTAGAATTTCGTTTGTAGCATTGATATACAAGGTTAAATTTTCTAATGTCTCTTTTTCTGCATCAGAATATTCAATATGTTTTAAAACTACCAAAGCTAAGGTTAACAGCGTTTTTTCTACTGAACCTTTTGCATACACCAAACCACATATATCTTCCAGACCACTGCCTGCCATTACGTATCCTATACAACCAAGGAATGACATAGCCAAGTGAAAACCACCGAGCCTTACTATAACGTTTTTTATACCTGAAGTTCTTATAGCCTAAAGTGGCAAATCAAATGTTACGATGCAAAAAACCTGTCCTGCTGCAGCGGATTCTTTAACTGCAGTATCGAGAGAATTCAGTGGCGCACCCAGAAAATATGTTATATAGGTTGTGCTAAAAAAAATTGGGGTGCCACGCCCTGATGTCACATGTTTTTATACAGTCTGGGGGGGGGGGAGGGGGGCTGGCCCGATGCCCCCCCCCCCCCCTGGGTGCACCACTTCGAGAGATGTATAAATAGTGTCGTAGTTACTGGGTGGAGCGTCGATGATTGGCAAATACATAATTTCTGTAAGTTCAAATGGCTTTTCCCGGGTCAGCAGTTCAAAATATCCATTCCACCCTAAAAATACAATTTATTTATTAACAAATCTGAAGAATAATTTTATTCATAATAGCGATTCAGCTAATATAAAATATAAAAATAAAAAACAAACCTGGTGTTTGGTCACAAAATTTCCATTTTTCATAAAACCACATGCACTCAAGGGCAGTTACC
>MU182296.1:0-45995 GCA_016904865.1 Pissodes strobi
GTCTTATCATAACTCTTATCACCCTTGATTTCCTACGAGGTCAGTTTGCTACATTTTTCGCAAATTGCTCTTTTGTACATCAATCACATAAAAGTTTTAAATTTACTGTCTTCCTCTTGCTGCACACATCGCATTTCTTTATTATAAAATACAAATGCATTAATAAAGTATAGACCTGTTGTTTGTTCTCTGGAAAAGGAGATAAGTTTTATTACGTTCGATTCTAATTCTGTTGGCGTTGGTTGCCGAACTTATCTTTTCCTTCTATCAAGTTCCGTATTGTTGTACCTGAATATAGAATTAAATCAAAATAAGTAATAGTTCAAGTCGGGGTTGGACGCCACCAAGTTTACTTTTGTTGGCAAGCCCTATCGATGTTTATTCGGGCACAGTAAAAAAAACTAAGTTCAAATGTCAAATTAAGTAAACAATTACCTGACGAAGTCTACGTTACCTGCTCGGTTACCATTCAAAATCTACATTCTCAAATTCACCTTAAATAATACCAAGCATGTGAGGCCAATACTTTATTTTAAAATAGAAAAATTGAGCAAGCTCCTCTAGCCTATTAAGTAAATTACTATTTATAGTTATTGACTACTAGACACACTCTCTTGTCAACCTTATAGCCTAAATCGAAAGTTTGAAAGGTGTCAAGCGAAAAGGTTATAAACAATATAGAAAATTCCAACCTCTTGTCAACCTGTCAGTCTAATTTAAAATTTGAGAGGTGTCAAATAAAAGGTTATAACATTTTGAAAGTTCACTTCTTCGAGACGCTCTGCTGCCACCTGCAACCTAGACGGTGATAGAAATACCGAATTTATCACATAGACTATACTAAGTTAATTTAACTCGGTTAGTATAGCCTTTCCAAAAGCCCGAGTTGCAAGTTTCAACCGGAGAACGTATTCATCAAAAAGCAATGTTATGATCTATTGTCAAAGCCAAATTAAAGTAAAAAGGTAATAAAATGAGTTAACTTCCTCGGGTATAATATATACTAGAGATTATCCTTAAATCTAGTACTCGTAAGAAGTAAATAATGTTTCTAGGCCGGCGTAGTAACACTTCACAACAAGTATTTAATATATATACTCTAGTGGATTATGATGTGCGCTAATACTTACTAAAGAAATTAATAAAGCGTTTTAGGAAAATGGTTGGGTACTAAATTCTGTTTAAATTTAAAAGTCTCTGCAAAGTAGTAAATATTTCTGGCACAATAGTGCTGTCTAAACGTGACAGTATGTATAAAATTAGACTTATCTTGTGGAACGAACTCCTGTAAGTTATATCCGATAATTCTTCATCATCCTTCTCTGTATGTCAAACAGTCCTCTTCCTATCCTACAGGGAAACAGCCATAAAACCCCGCAACAAAGCGCTTCCGGAATTCCGTTTTAGAATTTAGCTACTAAAAACCAGCCCCAAAAACCCCATAACTAGGGGTTTACCAAAACCTCCTGGGTATCTTGAAAGGATCAACGGCCTATATTGTCATTACGGCTGTTGCTAGAAATTTCTTCACACGCAACTGACCTTCCCTCGAGAGTCTCAAACGACTTCCAGTCTACTTCATTTACGAAATAAAATACTACTCGAGGACTGCCTCTCAACCCACGAAATTTTCTTTGGCTAATGAATAAACAAAAACCTTACAAAAACAACAACAGTTTTCTTCTGTTTTCTATCCTCCTACTGGAACAAATAGCAGAAACAAATCTGTAAACACGTCAAAACTATCGGCTGACATTCAACTAAAAATCCTTAAATGTCAATTAAAATACTGCTTATCAGAAACCTAGACAGGTACGAACTTATCGAGAAAAGACAATAGAGATGATTGACCAATCGATATTCTTTCCGAAAATGACCTTTACGAATAGGAGAATTTTCACCCGTAACAGTTTATATTTGTTTTTGTAGTACATTCCAGTATTAACTGCACATTCGAAATACTATCTGTAAACCGATCCAAAATAATATAAATTTTTTTTACAGAGCTCCCTTTCGTGCATACCTACGTCTTGTATCATTATACTATATGCAATTTGACTTGCTGGTTTCTCTATACATCGCTGAAATGTTTGTTTTAGATTCCAAAGAAAATAAAGATGCTTCAGAACCTAAATTTCCTAAAATTAAACTCGTTGACATAAGCAAGCTGTTGGCGCCAAATTCAACCCCCCTCGAGAGTCCGAAAGGTCGAAAGTCTGTCACTTTTGATAGTTCCGTCATTGTGCTGACAAGTTCTGACGAGGACACCCCGAAAAAGAAGCTAAGGCAAAAAGGTGCCTCACAACTAAAAAGTGCTATGCGAAAAACGTCACTGAATACTATTGATTTGAGTGATGATTCAGGTTCGTACATATATTTTGAGAAAATTTATAGTTAATTTCTTAGCCCTTCCAAGCTTTTATATTTGTCTTCTTCAATTTTAGACTGTAAAGAAAATAACGAAAATATGAGGAACACGAGGGGTAAAAAGTCTCAGAAAAATACAACTTTAAAGAAGAAATTGTCTAGCGATCTTTCTTCAGATGAGTCAGATTCAGAAGCTAATGGCATCAGGAGCAGAAGATTGAGGGGGAACCGGAAAAATAGTAAAGAAAAGTTTCATACATTGGTTGACGAAAGAAACCGAAGAAAATCGAGATCAGATAGGAGCAGGCGTGATGGTAAGTGCATGTTTTATCAATCTTTATTTTTATACCAGGTGTATTTAGGCGATTGCGGATTAAGTCATCGTAACTATACCTCATGTAAATAATCTCTATTGATTTCAGACTATTCGTCAGATGAAGATTCATCACACCAAAGAAAACGTAAAATGAACAAAGATAAGAAACTGGAGAGAAATGGTAAAGATAAAGATAAAGAAGAAAAGGATAATAAAATCGTTAACCAGAAAAGAAGGAAAAAGGAACTACTGGAAGAAAGTAGTTTATCTGAGGGCTCCGATCACTCGGAAAACTCTGATGATTCGGACATTCAAAAGTCTTCTAAAAGCCACACTAAGACAGCTAAGGCCAACAGTATAGAGCCAAACATAAATGATCCTAAATTCAAGTTGGAAGTCTATATTAGGTTGCCCAAGTTCAAGTGCGAAGAGTTGCCTGAACTTTACAAAAGAAAAAAAGAACTATTTGAGATTAAGAAGTAAGTATTAATTGCTCTTCCAGTTTTTGTTGATTTATAGTTAGCTGCATGTTAGCCTCTCAACAAGATACTGCAACAGCTTGGTACTTGTGTAATATTTAATATTTATTAATGTGTTACCTAAAAGTTGATATTGGTACCAGAAACTTCTACTCTTTTATGCATTTTCTAGTTTAATTTTATCTTAGATTGTCCAAATTGCCTTTAACTCGTCGCACGCGACCGAAGAAGGATTCGTCCAAAGCATCTGACGATTCAGATAAACCGGAAAGTAAGAAAATCAAGCTCACTTTAAAACTTGGCAAGAAAGGCAAAGAAAAAGAAGACAGCTGCGACGAGGAACTGTCTGACAAGGAAGATAGTGGGAAAGAAGATGCAGCTGAGGAAGATGGAAAGAAACAGAAAAACGGCGAGGCGAAATCGGACGATGGCGTCGATATGGTGGATTTAATTACTCAAGGTGCCCCCGATAATGCTGCGCATGGACTGGAACAGTTTGCAAAGGCTTGTTTGGTAAGTTGAAAGTAAATTCATTAGGATAGCTAAAGCTTACTAGAGTAGAACATGTTTATTTTTTATTTATTCTCCCCTCAAAAGAACACAGTTTTTCGAGACTCGACGTCTTCGTAGCTTTTCTTGCCTTTTGAGTAATCGGCGTTTCTGGAGAACCTGAGAAAGTCGGTAGACTGGATAAACGAACAATCGAATAGATTTGTAATTTTTGTCTTACATATTAACGGAATTTTGTATTTCTTTAAGCAAAAATCCTACTGGCTCGCACTTTAAGGATGTATGTATAAAGCTTTTTGTGACAATTCACATGTGAAAAGAACCAAGTGTTATTTTTGCGGGGCCATATTCTTCCTCATGTTACTGCCTAAGGTCTGTTATATATCTCAAACTGGATAATTGCAGCTAGAATTTTGCCCCCGTTTTTGGACAATCTCAAAACTGATTCTGGCTAGTTCAAACTGAACTTTTGGATTCAGTTCAAACAGATTAATTCAAGATGGCGTCGGTAAACGACGTGCCCGAGTTTTATCCAACAGAAAACGGGTATTTTGCCTGTTGCAAGAAGAAACTGAATAGTTGTGTTGTGTGTATAACGTGTGGGAAAGTGTTTCATCCATCCTGCGCTGCAAGGAAAGAAAAGGTGAAAATCTTAGGAAAAACGCGATTAATATGTTCAGAACATGACGTGGGTCAAAGTCCAAAACACGTTTCAACTAAAAATAGCAAGGAAAAGGACATCGAAATTGTCTACCTCAAGATATTAGTGGACCTTGAAGAAAATAACTCGCTGAAAGAAAAAATTAGTGATTTAGAAAAAAAAACTCTCCATAAATGAAAATCTAATGGTAAACAAAGAACAAAAACAAACCACGACGCGGGAAGAAGTGACGGAAAACGGTTCGTCTTCGCCTTCACCTTGGCAGCCACTACCAAAACCAGACAGCAAAGTAGCAACAGAAACGTCGACCGTTGCTAAACCGCATCGTGAACCGAAACAGCCAAACAGATCACCGATGAAATCGCCCATCCCTAAAATTGTGGAGGAGGGATCTCGAGTGACAAATGTAAGAAGTGAGGTTAAGGAAGATGTAAACAAAGCCAAAACAAATGTTTGCAGTTCCGGAAACAATGGAAGCAGAAAGAAGTCTGAAAATGATGATACAGGGGTTGCTTTCTCAAGACACTTGGACAACCGTACATAGGCGCAGAAATCATAGACAAAACATAGATCCTCGAAACAGACCCAAACCGATTGAGGGTAGCAATGAGGGCACCGAGCAGTTGAAAATAGCCACTATCTACACCTGGCTCTTTGTATCTGGTTTCACACCTGATACGGAGCCACAGGATCTCATAAACTAATCAAAAAACAATGACAGGGAAAACATTACATGTGAGAAAATTAAAACCAAAAAAGACAAAGCATTCAGCTGTTTTAAACTTGGCGTTTTAAAGGAAGACAAAGCTATCATTCTAAATGCAGCTTCCTGGCCAAAAGGGATAAGACTAAATAATTTTTTTAAACCTGAAGAGAGTAGTATTCCAAAGGAAGTAGATAACAGTGAAGACAAAACCTGTTTTAGTATTGTACATTGCATTGTGAGATCTCTAAGAAGCAAAATAGATCAGCTGGATACATTCCTGGTAGACAAGTCATGCAGCATCGTAGCTCTCTCGGAGCACTGGTTAATAGCAGAAGAACTACAAACTCTTAACATTCAGGGTTATGAACTGATCAGTTACACAGCAAGAAGTGGATCCAGGGGAGGAGGTACCTGGATCCTATTGAATAAAAATCTCAAGTTGGAACCCACAAATGTATTTAGTATTAATATTGAAAAATGTATAGAGTTAACCTGTGTTCTAGTTCAACCATATAATTTATATGTAATGGCCGTTTATAGAACTCCAAATGGCTGCTTTGGCACTTTCCTGGATGCTCTGGAATCTGCTTTGCGGAGCATAGGCAACAGTAGGAATATTGTAGTGGCGGGTGACTTCAACGTTGTGTTCAACTCGGACCAACGAGAAGCAGGTTACACGTGTGACCTCTTAGAAAGCTATGGTTTTCAAAAAACGGTAAACGAGCCAACTCGCGGGGAAGCCTGCCTCGACAACGTTTTCATGAACTTCATTCCAGATTCAATTGAGGCGCAGACTGTGGAAATGAACATTTCTGACCATCGTGGGACTGTATTATCCTTTAAGCTAATAACTAATAAGATCAATGAAACTGTCAAAGCATCTTTTAGGCCAATCACACAGAGGGGTATGCTCAATTTTTACAATATCGTGAAATCCTCTCGATGGCATTTTATCGAAGCTACTAATATCACGATAAACCATAAATTCATTCAATTTGTGGAATTTTTATGCGATGCTTATGTGCAATCCTTCCCGGAGAAGACATACTGTGCTGGGACACCAAGACAGAACAGAGTGGAGTGGTTCAATGACTCACTGCGCCTTATGAGAGAACAATTACATTTTGTGGGGGAAGTTTACAGACAGTACAACACTCCAAGTAATCGGAAGGAGTATTATGATCTCAGGAGAACTTATGGCAAACAATCAAGGAACGTAAACGCTTAGCCAATGACAATATGATCAACACTGCGAAAAAAACCCACAAAGTGTATGTGGAACATCATCAACAAGGATAGAGGTCGGCAAAAGGAGAATGCAACTCCATCCATTCAGCTGGATGCATTTAATATGTTCTTCACTATACTGGTGAAGAACATATTAAATGCCCATAGCCTCAAGGAGAATATACCTAGAATAGAAATGAACCCCCTTCAATATCTGGAAAATATACAGAAGTCTGGTGTGACTTTTTCACTTGGACATGTCACATTCAACGAAGTAAAGGATGTAATAAAAACAGTACAGATATATATGGATTCTCGGTCAGTCATTAAATCAATAAAGAACTTGATCATCATACCACTTACAAAACTAATCAATAGATGATTTGACAAAGGAATTTTCCCTGATGCCCTGAAGACAGCCATTGTTGTAGCTATTTATAAGAAAGGTGATAAGCAGGAAATATCAACCTATCGCCCAATTTCTCTGCTCCCTATATTGTCAAAAGTTGTGGAAAAATGCATCACTAAAATGCATCACTCATCACTTTGAGAGCAACGTCTTATTCTCAAATTGCCAATTGGGATTTAGAGAAGACAGGAGCACTGTTCTTGACATCTAGAACCTCCTCTCCAAGATTATGAATGCATTTGAATACCGACACTACCACATTGACAAATTCTTTGACCTAAGCAAAGCCTTTGACTGTGTTTCCCATGGAATCTTAATAAATAAACTCAAGTGCTATGGATTTGATCGGACTAGCTTAAAGCCGCTGGAGTCATACCTAGAAAACCGTAGGCAGATTGTCAGGGTGGGTGGAGTTTCGTCGAGGGAGAAAGTCGTTGATGTAGGAGTCCCACAGGGATCAGTATTGGGACCCATTCTTTTCTTAATCTATGTAAATGACCTATCATCACAGGAGCCCACTGCGGTGTACACTCTCTTCTCGCCGACGACACGACACTCAGTCTGCAAGGACAGCGTCTTGAAGAAATTGAAGCTGTGATGTGGGTGGCATAGTCAAGGACAGAAGAGTGGTTTGCAACCAACGAACTGCTGTTAAATGTTGATAAAACACAAAACATGATTTTTACCCTGCGCGACCTTGGGAGAGGTGAAAATCAGGAGAAGTAGGGTGGACTGCGTGTCAGATGGGACACTCCTGGCCGCCTGTCATGCTCTGTTTCACTCAGTACTGACATATGCTATCGCGGTGTGGGGTGGGGCGTCGTCTGCGGACAGAGTGTTCGCGATGCAGAGAAAAACCATTAGAATTCTGGCACACCTTGGGTTCCGAGAGGATTGTAGAAATGCTTTCCATCAATTGAGCATCCTCACCTTTCCGGCAGTATTTATAATGCAAAACTTACTTTTCATAAAGAAAAGTGAGAGTAGTTTCACGACACAAGGGGACGTTCATGAGTATTGTACCAGAACCAGACAAAACATAGTGCCTATTTATTGCAGACTGGCTAAGTGTCAAAGGAGACCAGATAAAACGGCTGTGAAGCTGTTCAATAAATTACCTGTTCCTGTTAGAACTCTAGAACACAGGTATTTTAGAAAAGAACTAAAATTGTTTTTAACTAGAAATTTATTCTATAGTGTAAATGAGTTTTTGAATTTTGATATGAGTAGATATAATTTTAACGTATAAACCTGTGTTGTCATTTTAATGTATGAATTTTATGGATAATTTTAATATGTAAACCTGTGTTGACATTTTAATGTATAAATTTTATGTGTAATTTTGATCCCAAGCCCGGGGAGAACCCGGGAAAGTCGGTATATTGAGATGGGATAAAGGAACAATCAAATAGGGTTGTAATTTTTGTCTGACATATTAACGGAATTTCGTATATATTTAAGCAAAAATTCCAGCCTGGCTCGAGGCATTTGCGAGAGGTAACGCGCGCGTCCACGTTAGGTGGCTGCTCATCGCATGCCTGTGCAGATTTATACGCGCTTTAAGGATGTGTATAAAACTTTATGTCGATTCACATGTTAAAAGAACTAAGTGTCACTTTTGCGGGGCCATATTCTTCCTCATGTTACTGTCTAAGGTCTGTTATATATCTCAAACTGAATAGTTGCAGCAGAGCGGGGCAGTATTTGAATTTGTAAATACTTATTAGTATTTAAATACTTCTAAGTATTTAAATACTTTACTTAAACTGATATTTGTATTTGCGCCGGTAAATACATTTTGAAGTATCGAACTTCTACTAATAGTATTTAAATATTTGTGGAGTATTTAACTACTTCCAAAAGTATTTAAATACCTTTTGTTTTGCAAATATTATGTTTCGCAGGTTTTAATTCGTCAAATTGTAGGTCGCTTTTCACGCGCCACATGTGCAATGTGCATATCCGTTTGCGTATTTAGGATGCTTCCGCGTATTTGCCTTTTAAAAATATTTAAATACTTTTAGTATTTAGTATTTGCTTCTTCTTTGGTAAGAAAGTAATTATTATTTAAATACTTTCAATTGTTAGAAAGTATTTAAATATTTTTCGAAAGTATTTTGCCCAGCTCTGAGTTGCAGCTAGAATTTTGCCCCCGTTTTTTGGGTAATCTTAAAACTTCGATTCTGGCTAGTTCCAACTGAACTTTTGGATTCAGTTCAAACTATACCTCCTGTTTTTAAATCAGGTACCAGGCAGGATATCAGTAATTATCGAGGTATTGCAAAACCATCAGTTACAAATCCTACATAAAATCGGAAAGCTCTGAGAGAAGTAAGGGAAGAAAAAACCACTTTTCACCAACTATCGAACGCGTTCTCAAATTTGCCGTATTATCTGCACACAATAGCCGCAAACTCTATAAGGCGATAAGAAGATAAGGTTCTGTGATACAAAAGAAATGAGATTCCACATAACAATGTTTTTGCAAAATAGAAAAGGTATTTACGATGTATTCCGCGGAATTTTAACTGTATTGACAACTATCTAGGCTTTAGAATTGTGTTATTTTAAGATTTTTTTTTGATGTATTTTTACGTTAACAGGATCGGACTAGGCTCGAACATTTTATTATTTGTTTTTTAATTAGATAAGTTTAATACTAGTATAATCTGACCAAAACAGTTTAATACTTAAGTTTTGAGTTTGCTGGCTCATTATATGCATCATTTATTTAATTATTTATTCTTTCTTATCCTGTTTCTAATCCTTAACTTATAACTAATTTTAAAGTAATCATGGAAAAATGTAAATTTAGGTGTTGTGCAACTAAGCAGTATAATTATTTTATTTGTATCAGTTGCAACAACCTATTACACCAAAGTTGCCTGGAAAGGGACTTTAAATCACATGTGAAATTAGGTCAGCAAAAGGTACTGTGTTCCAAAAACTGTATTGCCATGCACGATGGCTCTACTAGTAGAATAGCCATCTTTTTTAATGAATTAGAGAACTTAAAACAAAATTACTACACTTCGAAAGCTGAATTGAATAGAAATGCCGAGGAGTATGAGCAATTACTAACTGAAAAGGACACACAAATAGTGGAATTATATAGAAACAATGAGGACCTGAAATTGAAAGTATCCAACTTAAAGTCGTGATAATATAAGAAACAACGGCGTTTGACTGAAAATTTTGATTGAAGAAATAGTTTCAGGAGAGAGAAAGCTGGTTGACTCCCTAAAAAACAAACCAAAGGAAGCACCTGTACTTCGACACCTCAAAAGCCAAGGGGCGTAACCCACGAGAAGTAAATTTTTCAGGAATTTGAAAAACTTCATAATTTATAAATTAGAATTAATTTCAAAACAAAATAAAAGTCTTCTTGAAGTTTTTTTTAATACCAAATTTTTTCAATGCGGAAGTTAATGAGAAACACTCTTTTTATATAAAAAAACTAAAATATTTCTGAAAAATGTGGGTTACGTCACTTGACATGTACATAAACCAAGCTAGTAGTTATTTGGGGGACGTAAGCTAGTAAGATACGTCTATTGGCCAGATTTAAAATTAATAAAATGGCTTAATTTTTAACATAGTTTTATTGATTAGAGTTGTCATAAATATTGGTAAAAAAATGTAATTATAGAAAAAAAAAAGTCAGCTTTCCATTATAACTAAACATAAACTTTTAACTGCAAAAATAAATTCCTAAGTATTCGTTTTTTTGTTGTTTCGTAACATTATCTGGTGTATCTTCCTCATCAGTTTCAGAAAGTGTATCTCAAGATATATCTCGAGAATTATTTTTTTCTTGACAAGGGTTTGTAGGTCTTATTGGGCTTCAATTCTTGTTTGGTGTGTGTCTAAACTGTAAATTTTTCGGTAATGTAAAGTGCTCATATCCACGAGTCTCTACATAATTGTAATACATTCCCAGAACATCACTATCTTTACAAACTATAACGCTTCGAATATTTTTAAAATTTAATTGTTTTTCAAAGTTTGTTCTGTTAATGGAGGCTGGAAAAATTGTTCGTTGGAGGGTTAAAGTCGTTGAAGCTACCGAAAGTATAATTAGGCTATAGGGTTTTGCATTCCGTGCAGATTCAATTTCGTAAATTTAATTTATAAGAAAACTCAATACGTTTCGATAATTGAACATCAAAGCTTTTCCATTTTCTCCACTTCAATGTATCCTTTTTGGAAAATGGAGCCGCTTCGGCTCTGACCTCAGAGTGTACACAGCACAAGTGCTAATTTAGTGATCCTAACGATGCTGAAAAACCTTAAAGAAATTGAAAAACGGTCGACGTTTCGAGGAACAACCCGTTGTCAAGAACGAATAACAAATCTAAAAATGAAAATGGTTAGTAAATGCAATTAAAACAGTAAATAGCTCGTGCACTTTGTCAAGTTTTGAATTAACTTTGTCAAAACAAAGTGCACGAGCTTTTCACTGTTTTAATTGCATTTACTAACCATTTTCATTCTTAGATTTGTTATTTGTTCCTGACAATGGGGGCAGGTTTGTTACTTGAAACGTCGACCATTTTTCCAATTTCCTTTAGGTTTTTCAGCTTCGTTAGGGTCACTAAACTAGCACTCGTGCT
This sequence comes from Pissodes strobi, assembly GCA_016904865.1. Taxonomy (NCBI): domain Eukaryota; kingdom Metazoa; phylum Arthropoda; class Insecta; order Coleoptera; family Curculionidae; genus Pissodes; species Pissodes strobi. The sequence continues at coordinate 11,289 of MU182296.1, forward strand.
GTTTACACCCTGGGGCCAGAGCCGAAGCGGCTCTATTTTCCAAAAAGGGTAAGTTGAAGTGAAGAAAAAGGCAAACAGTTGTAAGATAAACAACGACAATTAAAAACATCACAAAATACTAGAAAGTGCAACAATCGTTAAAAGTAATATTCGTTACAAAACCGTTAACTTGTGGGTTACCACATTTTTGTCGTCAGACACCAATTAGCTTTTTCCCGTACGTAAGGACAAGGTGACAAGATGGCTTAATTCTGAGGGTTACATTACTTAGCCTTGCTGTAAAAGGCTTACGACTATTAAAATATTTTTGATTTTTTTCAATATTTAACAATCTTAATTCGCTTTGCGGGTTACATCCTTTGGCTAAGTGATGTATTTTTACTCCGAGCATCCTTTAGTACAATAATTAGATTTTTGACCATTTTGAGGGTTACGCCACTTGACCTCTGAGGTGTCGACTTTATCCCAGTAAATAAATATGACTTTCTTCTAAAAGAAAAGATTTTCAAGTTTTCAATGGCTTATTGCAAAACATTACATATGTATGTGCTGGGAATGTATAGGTCTCCTTCTGAGAATGTAGTGTTGTTTATGGAAAATCTGGAAATTGTATTGTCAGTCATTCCAGTCAATGAAAATATAAGAGTGTCTGGCGATTTTAACATAGACTTTTCTGATAATTTTAATAGTCAGATCATAACATTGTCCAATCTTTTCCAGTCATTTAATTTGAACAAGTATGTTAACCAACCAACACGCATCACGAAACATTCAGCTTCAACAATTGACTATGTATGTTCAAACCTAGGTAATGAGAATATTTTTAAACCCCCAAAACATACTAGCCTTACGCGTGGCAGACTATTTACAAAAAAAAACCGCGAGATTTAGTGATCTTAGTGATAATACTAGTTGGGGTGAAAACTTGAACTCAAGGGATGACAAACTTGAGGCATTGCATTCGTTCTTACTCAATATTTTTGACAAATCATTCCCATTGTCAATAAAAAATACAAATCAAAAAAGCTTGGTACACAAAGGGTTTAAGAATATCAGGAAATAATATGCGGGCTCCTCATTACATTAGAAAGTTCTCAAAGGACAACGAACTATTTTTAAACTATTTTGACAACTATCGAAGAATATATAGGAGCACTATTTTCCCTTTCTAGGCAGCTGTACTATAGGAAAGGCATCAATGAATCTTCAAATAGGGCAAAGGAATTCTAGTGTATTGTGAATGAACTAAGGGGGAAGGATGATACTCTTCCAACAGACTCTGAATTAAATACAGATAGGCTTAATTCCTATTACTGGAAGGTTGCTTCTGAAATTACTAATCGTATTTGCAGCAAAAACGAACCTGAGGATTTCATGAGAGGTATTAATGTTGGAGGGACTTTCTTTTTCATTCCAACTAATATTTTGGAGGTTAGGGACATCATAAAGAAAATCAAGAATAGAACTTCTACAGGATGGGACCAGATCTCTATGAAAATATATTTGGCTCTTCCCACCAGGGCACTAGAAGCACTTGCAGCTGCAATAAATGCTTCATTTTCTTCTAACATATTTCCTGTAGGTCTGAAACGAGCAGTGGTTGTTCCCCTACATAAGGGTGGCGATCATGGCAGTCCATCTATTTTTCGCCCAATTGCTCTTCTGCCTGCAATGTCTAAAATTGTTGAGAGGTTGGTGAAGGTTAGAATGATTTATTTCTTGAACGAGTTTAATCTGTTGAGTCCTAGGTAGTTTGGATTCCGAGAGACAAAAAGCACTGAAGATGCTTTATTTGACCTTCTGCGTGTACTCTACAATCAATTTAACTCCGGTGAGGCTGCTGCAGCAGTGTTCTGTAATGTCTCCAATTCCTTTGACAGTGTGGATCACAGAATACTGCTGTGGAAGTTGGAGAGGTATGGCTTTAGAGGCTCGTCCTTGTGCTGGTTCGAGTCCTACCTATCGGGTCGTGTTCAGAGTGTCAATTTCAAGGGCTGCTGTTCAGATGAGCTACACATTTCTCTGAGTGTCCCCCAGGGATCTGTATTATTTTTCCTTTTATATATTAACGACTTTTCTCTATTATCAATGAGAGGAGAGGTAACTATGTTCGCCGACGATTCCACCATTTTATGGCATGGAAAATGTTTATTTATTTATTTATTCAGCCAGTGCATTACAGAAAAACATTTCTAAATGGTGCAAAATTTACAAATACTACATATACTTAACACTAAAATCAAAACAAAACCAATTACTTAAATTTTAGACTTTAAACTTTAAGATGACCTAAGATGTAGAACAACTAAAAAGGATCTTGGATACTGACCTGATTGAGGTTAAGGACTGGTTTGATGCAAATCATCTCGGCCTTAATGTTTCTAAAACTAACTTATTAAGTTTTAAGTGTTCTATGGATAATGTATCCTTACAAGACGAACCCATCCAGGCACAATATTCTAATACATTTTTAGGTCTTACAATTGATAGTGAACTCAAGTTTCGAGAACATGTTATTAGAGCTAGTGGTAGAGTTTCTTCTGGTTGCTATGCTCTGAGAGTGATATCAATAAATTTAGATTTTCTCATAACAAAAATGCTTATTATGCACTTATTGAGTCTCACCTTAGCTATGGTATTTGTTTTTGGGGCTCATGTCCTGGGTATCTTTTCAACTCACTATTTGTCCTTCAAAAGAGAGCGGTTAGAACCCTTTGTGGAATAAGGAATCGAGAGTCTTGTCGTCCGCATATTTACTACTTGCTATCAATTAGGTTGTGTTTTCTCTGTATCTATTTCTACATTTGTTACTATACTGATTTGGTTACTATAATGATTTTCTATATTTTGTTTGCTATTGTTTTCACTAAATTCATGATTGCTTTTACAATTGTATGTACAATAATTGTTATTGTTATTGTAAAATGGATTTTCCGTTGAAATAAATAAATAATCGTAATTTTTTATAGGACCAAATGAATGAAAATTCTGACAAAGAAATTGAAAATAGCACTGAGGCAAATAGCGAGAAGGAGGATGACAAAACAAAGAAGAGCAGTAAGAAAAACCATGAAAACAGTGATAAAAATTCCAAAGGCAACAGTACAAAACAGTCAGATGAAACATCTGCTGACAAAGATGAGGTATAACAATTTCGACTCGCATTTATTTAATTGTTCACATATATGTATTTTGTAGAGTGAAGAACCTATGGTTAACGGAAAACTTTCTGACGATGAGGAAGAAAATAACAAGAAATTGAAGAAGAAGAGAAAGGTAATGATTTGATTTCGAGGGTGGGTATCCATATTTTGCAGATTATACTTTCGCATACAATTTTAATACACTGTTAATCCTTTTCAATTTAATATGTAGCTAAATATCTAAATAATAATGATTAAATACGTGGATTGTTGTAGAAAAAGATTGACGGCAGCAGCGAGGAGGAATCCGAAAAAGAATCTAATAACAAAACAGAAAAAGGTAGGAAAGTCATTACCATAGAAACTAGCGATAGTGATGATGATGATGATTTTGCCAAGTTTTCAAAGAAAACCAGTAAATCCAAAGCGTCGCTAGTCAGGTAATTATTTTAAAATTATAACCAAATGCATTGTTTATTTTTATATCTACTTCGTACATGCATAGTTACTTGAGCTGTTTCCCTTTTTCCTATAGAGAGGCCAAAACCAGAATGAAGAAAAAGCTAATCTCAGATTCCGAGTCCGAAGATGATAAGGTTAAGAAGAATCGTGCTAACAGTGACGATGACTACAATGCAGACGATAAGGCATCTGAGTCGTCTAGCGACTCAGACAAAGAAGAAGAAAGGGAAAACGATAAAAATAAAAAGGAGGAGGAGGAAAGGTATCGTTAATAATATGAAATCATTGAATTTGTAGGAGAGGTTGCTATTTGGAGAATTACTTCATACCTAATCTTCTTATATCAGTTAAAAATACTTGGTTTTCCTTACTAAAACAGATCAACATCTATCTGAAAGTTAGTGAGCGGAATAATAGGCAATCTCTCTCTTGGATTGCCATCTTATTTTAGTCCCTTTCCGGAAAATGGACTCTCTTAAGTCATTGTTTTTTTGTCTAACCCATTTTTTTTCTCTTCCAGCATTTTCTATATAAATTCCAGCATTGCACTTTTGATAGACCCTTGTGTTACGGGAGACATCTTTATAAAAGTATAGTAAACAATCTATAATTTTTTTTTTTTAATACAAAACAAAGGTCATATCACCATCGTTTTGTTGCAAATTGCGTTCAACCGCAGAGCCCTGGGGATTAGCTGAACGAACACAATATTTATCAAATTTAGACTGTATCCTCTCAATACTCTATTGTTATGTAAACTATAAACAGGTGTCATAGAGTGGAGGCATATTCGAGGCCAGTCCTTGCAAGAGAGCAATACAACATTTTTAATGAACCAACAGATAAGTCACTACCAATTCTGAAAATAAAGCCTACATTTGAAACACCTTTCCAGTTATATGAGGCAGTGATCCCTAAATGACATCGAAACCCCCAAATCCCTAATACAATTAACAGCATTTAAATTTACGTTATCATTACTATGATGTTTAGTTGATATTATTGTTTAGTCACATCATCAATATTTAATTGCGTTTATTAATAGATTAATTACTTCTAACAGTGTATGATAAAGCAAAAGTACTTAATTAAACAGCAAAAATAAAGGCAGTGCATTTGAGTGAAAAATAACAAACATTTTAAGTAAAATCGAGAATCTAACCTTAAAACCATGTCTACTTGTTTTAAGTGTAAAAATAAGTGTCTTCACATTGATGTTACTAAGAGCAAGGTACTTGGAGCCCCCTGTGATTTCTGTAAGAACACAGTATGCAAAGATTGTGCTACGAGCAATAATGACCCAGTCTCGTGATTTTGCCCAGATTGTATTACAACCATTAAGCAACTGCCTAATCTAAGCACGGAAGTTAAAACAATAAAAGAAGAAATTAATGAGCTAAAAGTTAAAATCGAAAATCCTCTGACTTTCACTCAGACTTATGCAGAAATTGTCACAGAAACCAAAAATCTAAAAGACCAATTATACAGCCTAACACAAAAAGTTGAAAAAGAACACTTCCAAACAATTACTACCGCAGCTTGAAATTGGGCCAACAATCTTAGAGATGCAAGAAAGAGAGAAAAGGTCATATCTTAATATTTGGTGTTGAAGAATCAAAGTCAAACGACAAAGAAAATTTGCATAGAAAAGACTCTCAAAAAGATACCAGGTAATTTCAAAAATTGAAAGCGACATATAACTCTCCGAATTAAAGTTGGCAAGAATTGGGCTACATGCAGAAAATAAAATAAGACCAATCAAGGTCACTTTTTCAACAAAGGAAGAAGCACTCCAAATAGTCAGGCAGAAAAGCCAATTAAATAAAACTGGTGATGATCTCCAGCATGACATCGAGGCCATTAAGTCTTGGGACCTTAGCATGGCAAATGCCTCTTAATGACTCCAAATGCACCTTGGGCGTAATAACCGATTGGGACTGCTGAGGTCAGCGTGGTGGAAGAACAAAAGGACTTGGGGATTATTATAACAGAAAACCTTAAATGAGAAACACACATTAATTTGTAATTGTGATTTTTTTATTGATTGAATTAACTCTGTTTGGCTTTGGCTCAACTTTGAAATATTATAATTTTTCATTTATCTCGTTTATAGAGGCGTTGAAGTTTGCGCATTGAAGCATTTAGTTGTTTAATTATTGAAAATAGTATACTTCAGACATTAGTGTTTATTATTCGGCCTTTGGAAAAATGGGTTGTTGCGGTGCGGCAACATCGCTTGTTGTGTTTATTTTACGGCCTGAATAAAATCAAAATTTGTCGAGTTTTTCCAAAATATAATTCGCGAAAAGTGGATCGGGCGTGTTTTCAGAAGTGCAAAGTAACTGTCGGTTTGTTCCAAAACTCGCAAAAACTCAAAATAATTGCGGAAATATCGGGATACCTTCAGATCGTAAACAACAGAAACTTGAAAGGCGTTGCCACATCTATTTGACGATTTCCCTGGTGTATGGTGTTGGAACTTTTTTTTTTGGTGCTGTGGTTGTTTGTGTTGGGATGGCTGATCAGGAGTGCTACAAATGCAAAAGGCCTTGTCTGCTAAAGGAAGAAAAACCAAAACTCTTTGGCTACCCTTGCGATTTCTGCAAGAAAATAATATGTAGTGAATACACTGGAGCATTTGCGGGAGAAATCCGAATAATACCTAGTTTGGCCCGAGGAACTATTTTTCTTTGTCCAGCTTGCAAGGTTTTAATAAAACATTTACCGGAAATAAAGAGCAAAACAAACAAAATAGAAATACAGGGAGGAGAAACTGCCAAAAATCTGGAAAAGCTCAAAAATGAAGTAGACAATCTGAAGGGTTCCATGGAGAGAAGAAGAAGAGAAAACGAGACTATGAGTAAAGAACTATCTATTATTAAAAATGATATTTGCCAAGTAGATAGGAAGATACCAGAAACTATGCAGAGGCGTTAAAAAAACTCGAAAAAAAAGTAGAAGATATCCAACTGCCCACGTCAGATAAAGGGTTAAAACCTAATGTTGAAGTAACATTGTGCGAAATTAAGGAGAGAGAGAAGCGTGCTAACAACATCTTGGTTTTTGGCATGGATGAATCAAAAAAACAAGAGTTTCAGGACAGAGCAAAGGATGACAAAGAAAAAATTCGTAACCTCTATGACTCCATGAATCTGAGCTTGCCTGACAATATAAATCTTTTTCGATTGGGAAAGGAGAGTCCATGGAAGATAAGACCTGTTAAAGTTATTTTACCAAACCGTGAAGTAGCTCTTAAAGCCTTGAAAAACCGTAAAAAGTTAGAAGAGAATGCATCGGGTATTTACATAAAATCAGATCAAACAGAAAACGAAAGAAAGTATCTGAAACAGATCTTGTTGGAATTGGAAAGCCAAAAACAGGAAGGTAAAGAGAATCTTATTATTAAATACATAAATGGAAAGCCAACAGTTATTGAAAGGCAAGAACCAAAAAACTGAGAGGGTTGGAGGTAGTTGAAATCATTTTTTGATATAGTAACCTATGTTCATTAATTAGCAAAATTGATGAGTTTAAACTCAGGGTTTAAACATCAAACCCAACAATAATCATGTTAACAGAGACCTGGCTTGGGGAGAACTTTGATGACAGTTTTTTAAGTCTAGATGGATACAGTATTTTTCGAGCCGATCGATTATAACAAAAAGGAGAAGGTGCCTGTATTTTAGTTCAAAATAAAATACACGGACATGATATTAGTTGTATGCAGTCACAATCCTATCCAATGGAAATACCCATAGATGCGGTATGGCTGGACCTCCAAATAGATAGAGCGAAATTTCTTGTTGGATGTATCCACAGACCAGGCAACACAACAAAAGAACAGGTAAATACCAATATGTTAACACAAATAAGTAAAGCATTTAGGAATAAGAAACCCGCCTTTTTATTGGGTGATTTCAACTACCCCAATATAGACTGGGGCACACTAAGTGTAGCACCAGCAGATAAAAAGACCCAAGATTTCATGGACATCTACAATGAACATAATGTCCACCAACTCATAAACTTTCCCACACGCTACAGAGACGGTAGTAGTTCCCTGTTGGATTTGTTTTTGTGTAATGAAAAAAAAAAGTATTTTTGACCTAATCTCAGAACCACCAATTTGAAGAAGTGACCATATAGTAATAAGAGCAAAAGCCCAGATTAAATTATCCCCAAAACAGACACAAATGGTACAAAGCAGAAATTATTACACTGCTAATTACGAACAAATAAACAATTTTATCAGGGATCAACAGATTATTCTGGAGGAAAGTAATCATTTTAACTTCTACAAAATAATTAATGATGCTGTGAATAAATACATTCCACTAAGACCTACAAAAGTAAATCAACAAAAACCATGGATTACTCACACACTTTTTAAAGAAATTAACATAAAACGTAACTGCTGGGATAAGTACAAAAATAATAAAACTCAGGAAAAGTACCAGAAATATAGATCTCAAAATAATATTTTAAAGCAAAAGCTGATAGATGCCAGGAAGGCTTATGAGCATAACCTGGCCGCATCACAATCACAGAAGAAGATTTTCAGATATATATCTATAAATCTTAATTCAAGGGTATCAAACATATCATTGGACGGGGCTACTCAAACTATGTTGGTCAATGTTACAACTGCAGAAAAGTTTGTTGAACAATTTAATAAATCTTTTTCCCAACAACATGATTTTGAACCACCTACAATGTCAGCAAATTCAAGAATCAACAATTCTATAACAGGCATAGACTTCACTAATGAAAGAGTACTAGATGCACTAAATAAAATGAAACCGGATTTTAGTTCGGGGGCAGATGAAATACCTACTATATTCCTACAAAACTGCAGCGGATCTATTGGAAAGTTCATGGCAGAATTAATGCAGGAATGTATTGTTACTGGTAACCTTCCTGACCAATGGAAACTCTCAATAGTAACACCGCTATATAAAAGAGGAGATCGCCTTAAACCTGAAAATTACCGACCAATAAGTATTATTTGTAATCCATTAAAATGTATGGAAAAAAATTATAGTCCAAGAATTGTCCGAATCCTTCATTAACAATAATGCGATACCTCCCTCCCAGCATGGGTTCCTACCAGGAAGATCTACCACTACTAACTTGCTCGAATGCCTTAATGACTGGACCGGCAAAAATGACAACAGAGAACCTACCGATATTATATATTGTAATCTACTAAAAAGCATAAGCTACTAAACAAATATCACCCTGTCGCAAGTTTTAACTTGAACTTGGAGATTGTTATATAAACATTAAAAGCAAACTATAAACAACGCGAGCAATCAACGGGAGCGACTTTGAACCTTATGCATGCAATGATCATCACTTTGTTTTATATAAATACGCTACCGAACCCTCAGTTCGGCAGACTTTAGTCTCACCTCCAGCTCCCAAGGTTAGTCACTTGACGACTGCCTTCTGGGTTCTATCCGCTCCTAAAGTTAGCCATACGACTGCTTTAGGTTCCATTCCTTTCCTTCCAAACCTGACACCGGTTAGTCACTTGACGACTGCTAGGAGGGGTTGCACAACCTCCATAGTAAAGTCTTGACAAGAAGTTTGTCAGAGTGTCGAGAAAGACAAGTGTCTAAATAGTCAGTTAAAAAGTTTAGTGAAATCTCTTAGTGCTCTTAAATAAAACCCAACTCTTAAGAAAAACTATAAATTATAAGACAGTAAACAAAGACCTATAAACAGTACCTCAAATCGAGAAAACATGCGCACCTTAGTAATCGGGTATAATAGAATCTCATTTTTGCTGACCAATAATTGTTAAAGTTTTATCGTTAATACATTGTTATTGTTATAAACTGAACGTGCTTACTTTATCATCTCTTCTTACCCCACGTAACGCGATCCCGGTCTACCTCAGTTACCCTCCGGCACGCTAAACAAGGCGTGTCCTCACGAGTAGAACATCCAGTGGTAGATTAAAGGAAGCATTGAGACCCCGTCATTGTACTAATCGCGACGAGGCTCTTCTCTGAGAAGTTATTCTTTAAATAAACACGCTACCCCCTATGATACTCGTGACACTATCTTGATTTCGAAAAAGCATTCGATAAAGTCCCACACAAGCTCACGTTAAAAAAAACTTGAACACTATGGAGTGCGGGGACCACTTATATGCTTATGTTACAAGCAATACATTGAAAGAAAGATACTATCAAGTAAGGGTGAATGGAGTAACCTCAAAACCACATTTAGTGAAGAGCGGAGTTATACAGGCCTCAGTTTTGGGGCCTTTGTTATTTATCATCTATACTGTCGATTTGGTTGATACTATAGAAACTACCATCAAAAATTTTGCCGATGATGCTAAAATTTATGCAAATCTTCTCACACAGCTGCCACAGTTAAAAAGGGATCTTCAAAGAGTAGAGAAGTGGTCAAAAAATTGGGGAATGAGGCTAAATGAAACTAAGTGCACAGTATTGAGAATTGGACCAAACAACCCAAACGAAGAGTATGAACTTAACAACTCAAAAGTCTCAGTTGTAACCAAGCAAAAGGATCTAGGTGTTACTATATCCTCTGATTTCAAGTGGGAAACCCATATTTTGGAGATAACAAAAAAAAAGCTAATTTATTTATATATCTTATAAGACATGCATTTAAAGATCACTCAATAGATATGATAAAAATACTTTACAAGAGTTATACATTCGACCCAAGATTGAGTATGCCTTTTCAGTATGGAATCCCTACTATGTCAAGGATATAGAGAAGCTTGAACAAGTACTAAGGAGAGCTACCAAAATTCCTACAGAATTGCAACACCTGCCATACCTTGAAAGGCTAAAAAAATTACAACTAACTACGCTACGCGAACGGCGACATAGAGGAGATTTAATTGAAACCTATGGTCATTATCAGTGCAATATAAAAAATATCTCTCACCAAAACCAGATTCCTCTGGTTCAACTACGAGGTCATACCAAAAAAATTGATAAGGGAGGGACTACAAAATTACAGAGGAGAAACTTTATTATAAATCGTGTAGTGTATTCGTGGAACTCATTGTCCCAAGACACAGTGTCAGCACTAGCAGTGAATGTTAATGCATTCAAAAATAAACTGGATCAATGCATCAGCTAAAATTCACTACAGCGTATAAACACTCTTAACCAATGAAAACAATAGCCTCATCGGATTTATCCGCCTGCTATTGACTTTACAACTAACTAACTACCTAAAATTTAATGGTATTAAAAAAGCCAACAGCTCGATATGTCTCATAAGCAGAGCTTTCCAAAATTTATCTCCCGAAATGATCCTCAAGCTACAAAGTTCTACATAAGACCATGACTAGAATATGCTCAGTGTGTGTGGAGTCCATATTATGTTAAAGACATTGATGCCCTGGAAAGAGTTTAGCGAAGAATGATAAACTCCCTGTATCATTGCGTGATTTGTCTTACGAGCAGAGACTTGAGAGGCTGATGGTACCAACACTATACCAAAGAAGGCTTCGTGGTGATCTGATTGAAGTATTCAAAATAATTAGTGGTCATTACCAGTGTGATCTGGACATCTTTCAATTTTCCGAAAATCAACAACTGAGAGGCCACAGTCAGAAGCTCTGCAAGGAAAGATGCGCCAAACTACTTCGTCGAAACTTTATCTCCAACCAAGTGGTGTACAGCTGGAATCGTCTTAGTGTAGAGACTATAAACTCAACAACAATTAATCAGTTTAAAAATCGATTCGATCGTGATATGATGAATTGGGATAATGTTTTCATTCACTATTTGCTGTGATAACCTGTGATAGACGTTATATTGTGATAATGTGATGCATTTGAGATAATGCAACAGTTTCCTCGGCTCTGCCGCTTACTGTTGCCAATTCATAATAATAATATGTTCAAAATTAATCCTGCCGCCATGCTTACAGAAATTAATAGAATTACAATTTTGGGAACAAAAACGTTAAAACAACAGATCTAGGAAGGGGGAGATATAACGTTATCTGTAATTTCATTCATAATTCACATTTGTTTACAATCAGACATATGTAGGCAGTTGATGCATAAGATAGGAAAGGATAGTTAGAAAAAATGGCAATGTTGTACGTGGTTGTACGTCGTTTCGATTTCATTTTATGTACCAGTGGCGTGCGGTTTTAAAGGCATTCTTTCCACTTTAATTATGCGATTGATGTGCACTAAAGTGCATGCATCATAAATTGTAGGTTTTTAATTTAACGTTATATTTTTTAATGATAGATAATATTTTTATTTTATTATTAAAAAAATATAGAACGTTTTCTTAAAAATCAACGTATATCACCCTTTAAAGATATTTTAATATCGAATCTAAATCTAATTATCTTTAGATGATGATGGTTATATTTTAGAGAGGAAATACCTAGGTAACACCACTAAGTATGTATTATCTGGGAAACTAGAAGAGTTACAAAAAAAAGAGAAAAATACAAAATTTCCTTGGTATTGATTAATTTTTTAAATTATTTAAGATTTATTTGTACTCTCTGTCTCAAAAGTGCTGCACGGACACCAACTTCAGAATTGTAAATGGGACATTTTTACATTTTTTGGTTTATCGAAAGATGTCGACGATTTTAAATCAAAATTATGTCGAATATCCTATACCGATTTTCAACTGATTTCTAGTTATTGATATCTGAAAAACGAAAAAAAAAAAACAACTTTAAAGCCGAATATCTCGGCAGCGGTTTTAAATATAGAAAAGCAGATTGTATTTTCCGATCCTAACATTTTAAGAACTATCATATACGGTTATAAAACTTTTTGTTTGATGTGTTAAATTTATTTATTGTGTACAGTGTGTCCCGCTTAAGGACTAACAACCCTTCTTGAATTTTTAGTTTTAACCGATTTTAAAATTTAGGCCCTATACATTTGACATCAACCCAGTCTGCTAATATTTCACTTCACGCATAGCCCTCCGCTCGCTCGGGAAGCGCAGCCAAACAAAATTGCCCCAAGGCAATGCCCAAAATCAAGAAAAAACAACTTTGACAAAATTGGTATAGGTAGGCACAAATGCAAACAATACCACTGATAAACAATCACAAGTCATGGCGTCACTTACCTCGGAAATATTAAATTTCGGTTGGAATTTTCATTCTTTTTACAAACTGTACACTGAAGTACCATTGTTAATTGTTTTTTTATAGTTTTTACACAAAAAACATTCAAAATTCCTCAAAATCACCAACTAACAGCAAATAAACACAAGCACAAAGGAGAATTGGCAACAAAGCTCAAACTACCGGCTGATTACAACTCGGAATGATATCGTAAATTCTCCGCGTACTACGTCAGTTCGTCAGCTGGACAGGGTTGCCACGTGTACTTCATAACTAAATTATGATGTGGCGATTATGTCTTAAAAACATTAAAATTCATAAAAAAGGTAACTAAAAATTATCTTGAAATATTGTTTTTGCTTTAAAACGGAAAAACAGTTAAAAATGCCGTATCAAAATAGTGTATTAAATTTTAAAACAGGTAGGTATTAAATGCGGGGATCACAGCGGAAGTTTGGCATTATCGATATCTGCAAATAATGATGTCTGATCGCTTGGAAATGTAAACAGTTTTATCTCCTCCTCTTCCTAGATCTTTCTCAAAATAATTAATTTTGTATTGATTTTATGTAGTTCTTCAAAATTGTCATTGCTTTCTTCAACAAAAATACAGACACCTCCATGTTCACTATTTTTTCTATTGTAGCAATTGAATTTTAACAGAATCACCCTCGTTTAAGCCAGTGCTCATTTATACAAATTATGTCCTGTTTTTTGTTTAGCATTTTTATGGCTACCTCCAGTTCATAAATACATTTAGTTCATTGTTTGTTTCTTTAGTATTATGAACCGCGTCTTAGATGTAGAAAATGGTTCGCTAAACCCCTTTTCCCCACAATTATTGTGGGTTCATGATTTTATTTTTGTCTTCAATATCTACTTCAACTTTAAATGAACTTTGATATTTTTGTTTCCTTGTTTTAATTTTTTCGCTCTTACTTTCAACATTTGCGTTGTTCCTGATAAATTTATCCAGTTGAAGTGGGTCAACGTTTACATCTAAACCTGATATGAAAACATACCCTTTCTTTTTAGCAATACTCAAGTCAAATGACATATTTTTACCAAGTTTGCCTTTTTGTTAGCTTCCCAGTTGTTTTCATTATTTGTATTCTGTGTGATGGTGTCTACATTTTTGGTTTTACTTTTGTCTTGTTGACTGTCATCCTTTTTGTTTATCTTATGTAGCTGATTAGGCTCGAGATTGTTGTTTAAGGTCTCTTCCAGCGCTATATTCTCTTGCTTTTTCCATCATGTTCTTGTTCCTCTTGTTGCGCAGTTGTTTGTGGGTTTCGCGAGGTCAGTGGGATATTTTTTCCTTCTTCTTGTCCTGATTTTTTATTAGCAACATCTTTTCACCAAGATTTTTACTATCTGCTTTTTTTTACTTTTCCAGCAAATTCATCTTGTCACGCAGCAGTTTATTATTCTCCTTCAATATCAAGTTTTTGTCCTGTACTTCTTCTAGGAGTTGTTTTAGATACTTTACTTCGAGGTGCAGGCTTTCCTGTCTGTTTTTTTCCTGCATTTTCGCATCCTCTACTTGCCTTTGAAAGGTGTTGTTTACCTTTTGGTATTTGTTAATTTTCACTTCTAGGGTGGCTTTTTGGGTTTTTGTTTTCTTTCTTTAGCGCATCTGCTAGTTTTTTAAAGCTTGATTTTCCGTTTTTAGGTGAAAATCACTTGCCAACATAACCTCACTTTCAGACACGCTGCCCAATTTTTCGATTATTTCGGCTTTTAGACCCGGTTTTTCACAACATTTTATCGTTGCTTTTTCGGCACAGCTGTTGTGATAATATTTTAAACAATTTGCACACTTTAGCTTTTTTTGAACTGCATTTGATTTACAAAAATTACAGGGTTGAGGCCCAGCCAGTTTTGCTTGTTCGGCTATCTTACTTTATTTTGTACAGATTAATAGATTTGTATGAAAGCACCTATTGGACAGGTCAATAATATTGCGTTTGCTAATTTGCAACTGACCAAATCCAACAAGTGCAATCACAACGTCCTCCTGGGTGAAATCCTTAATGTAACAGTCAATATCAATGATTAATGACAAGTTTGCATTTGGCTTATAAACTGTCAGTTGCCAAAACAACTGTCAATATATTCATGCAAATGTTTTCCGTAAGTGTCAGTTATTACTAAGTTTTTTTGTTTTGGTATACTGTTCTTGGCAAATGAGTTTATCTTCTAACTTATTACTAAAAGGTTTCATTACCCATTTTTTTTACTTTTTGATCTGCAACTTCTACTTCTTGGGCAATGATTAGAGATTTTCAGCTCAATCCGGCTTAAGACAGATGGACAATCGATAGCCACATTCAAAATTTTTTATATACAAAGCAAAGGTCATACCACCATCGTCTTTGCAAAGTTTGCAACCTCAGTTCAACCGCAAAGCCCTGGGGGCTTCGCTGAACGCACAATATTTATCAAATTTAGACTGTATCCTCAATTCTATTGTTATGTAAGTAGTGTGTTAAAGAGAGTGAGTCCTCACGGAGGAGGTAATTTACCCCTCCGCGAGGACTTACTCTCTTTGAATTACTGAGCAGTCTTCTCTCATCATGAGATAAGTTTATGCCTCCCTGTATATGTTGGCCTTGCGTTATATCGACTTTCAACCGACCCTGACTGTTCCCCTTCCTTCTGAAATAAAGTTAATAAAACCAGTAGTTCTATATGTATCTCTTCATTTTACAGTTTAGTTTTCTATGGAAGAACTCAAATTAAGAAATCGAGTACTCAAGAGAGTCAATTCAGAAACAAATTTTGTTTAGATTGCTTAACAAAATGATTAAAAAGTAATGATGTTGGCCCATTGTGTAGAAGTCATTCGGAGTACATTAATATAAAATATACTAATCAAAAAAGAGCAATTACTGTGAAAGAAACTAAATCAATTATAGATATTTTTGAAAATATTATATATGATTCGAATAATGATGAAGAAGTTTTGATGATGAAGAAGTTTATGTCATCCCCAGATCATGTCAATGTTTGAAATAAGAGGCAATTTTGTGTTTATAAGGAACATTGATATTTAAGCAGGGTTCGAAAATATCATGATATTTAAATATATATCATATCACATGATATATATCGGATGTATATCAGATATATATCCGATATATATCATTTTCACAATTGTATTATTTAATAAAAAAAAACAGCATTGTTTTATGCCTAAGCTTTACTTTAACACAAACGCATTAACAAAAACCTATATTATAAGCAGCAAAACCTTTGATTCTAACATTTCTAACTAATTAAAAAGAAAAAATATTTTAAAAACTAACAAATTATTTTAATAACATTGAAATCTTCATCTGATGAATTATTTATATCAATAATGTTATTACTATTAGGAACAATAACTTCAGAATCCTCAGATGTGGCTGGTTCCCATGCCCATTCAATATTGGTTTTCTTTTTGTCTATATTTTGATTCATGCACTTGACAATGAAAACCAGTCTACTGGTTTTTTGGTTTCCTAAGCGATTTCGTAAATAATATTGGACCAAACCAAAAGAAGAAAAAGCCCTTTCAATCCCTGCTGTAGATGCCACTGCAATATGTAACTGTTCACACAATTCTAAGAAAGTATTCTTGTTGGCCAGTCTGAGTCCAATACAGGAATCGATTTCCACCACGTGATTGGTGGAATAAGCCTAAAATATTCCCCAAAAAAGTACTGTGGAAATAGGCTTACTTTGATATAAGAGACATTACAACTGGAACAGAAGAACTGTTAATATTATTTAAATACTCAAAAGCCTCCCCCCTTTTTGAGTAGTTGTTAAATGTCGTCACAAAAATCGGTAATGTGCCCAAGTGCCATATTTTTTCTTTCAAAGAAATTTTTTCTTATTGAAAATAGCTGTCCAATTCTAATTTATGCCACACCTCTACACACACAGAAATTATTGTATAGTATATTTGAACTGTATCAAGAGCTATGGTTTTTGAGTCTACGCGAGTAACATTTTTAATTTATTTAATAAAATTATCGAATATATCGGATATTTATCATGCTATAAATATCATGATATATATCGTGATTATATATCACTTGATATATATCCTCCGAACCCTGTATTTAGGATCATTCAATCGCTGTCAGTTCTATACATTTTATGGATGAGTTTGTGAAAAGGTTACAAGAAGACTTTAGCCAATTAGCCTCATATAATATAGGAATATGAGCGTTGGTATCAATCTCAAAAACTCCATTAGTAACATTACAATGTACTCAAGTGTTTGGTATGGTCATATGATATACCGATCTTGAACAAATTACACACTTCAAGTCATTGATTGAATATTCCGTTTTCCTCTTATAATGAGTACTAATATGTTTATGAATAGAATTTTGCATAAAATATTCGTGAGGGCAAAAACAAAAATAACATAATATGTGCTCCTCTCTATCAGGAAATGTTTCTACAATTGCATAACTTTGAGTTATACAAAACACTCTGTCAACACAGCCAACCTCATTGAAGTTTTCCAGAAACACCACATTTCCATCTGCATATTGATCTTCTTGATCCATTTCTAATTCGTCTGGATTGGATGGTTCTGCTTCAGTTTCCATGAAATTATTAAAATTACATCATCTTCCAATGTCTATTGGACCCAAATCATCAAAGTTTACAATTTCCAAAACTGTCTCGAAGTATAATCTATCCACAATATCTTCCATCTTTAATTATGAAGGTATTTTTTACTTCTAATAAAGATGTATTCAAATATGCATTCGAAACTTCTTCCTTGGTTTCTTCAAAAATTATTGCATTAAAGTTTCTTCTACAAACTGCACACTTTCCTTTTCTGACTGTCGACTCTGCCAAATATTGAAAGCAACACTTGATCGCAAGACAAGGAACACAAATTTCTGTCTTTTCCATTAATTTGAAGCAAATATAACACTCATTTTCTATACATTGTTTTTCTACTCACTGTTCTTCTATTGGATTTTTCTTTTCTACTTTAATTTTTTTTGTCACTTGCTTTTTGCAACCAATCTTTCTTTTTCTGGTATTAACCATAATATAACTTTACAAATTTTGAATTGAAATGGAGAACCCTAAGCTGCTAGTTTTATAATAAGAATTTAAGTGGGGAATAAAAGCTAAAGGTTACATACAAAATGTATCAAGGTTATACAAAGGGCAACACCTTATTTCGTGGTCATAGCCTCCTCAGTAGGGGAGTGTTGACAGGTCGATAACTGAAGCGTAATTCAACAAGGTTACATTATAGGGTGAAACATTCTCAGACTTATGTCTGTATCTTAATAGGAGAAAAGGAGAGGAAATATATTAAGATTCTACAGGGAGGTACAAACCTATTTCATGAAGACAGACTTCTTAGTAAGTCAAAGAGAGTGAGTCCTCGCTGAGGGGTAAATTATCTTCGCCGTGAGGACTCTCTCTCTTTAACACACTACTTATGTAAACTATAAACAGGTGCCATAGGGTGGAGGCATATTCAAGGCCAGACCTTGCCAGAGAACAATACAACATTTTTAATGAATCAACATATAGGTCAGGTCACTACCAATTCTGAAAATAAAGCTTAACATTTGAAACATCTTTCCAGTTATATGAGGCAGTGATCCCTAAATGACAGATGATCTTTGATCAAAACCCCCAAATCCCTAATACAATTAAGATAATTTAAATTTACGTTGTCACTACTATATTCAAAATTAATCCTGCCAACATGCTTACATAAACTAATAAAACTACATTTTTTGGATTCAAAGATAAACCATTAATGAACAAAATCGTTAAAACTATCTAGATTCTATCATATTTTATTCTACAATCATTTTAAACCAAACTAACCCGATATAGCTTCAGATCCTCAGCAAGTTCCCACCAATTTATTTTTTTTCTTAAGACACTCACTTGCCTTAGTGTCATTTTGGAAGCACACCTTTGTTGGTCTAGGTTTAGGTCCTTTTCGGCCAATTCTAAGGACCCTACAACTGTTGTCACGATCTACCACAAGCTTATTTAGTATTAGTTGGGTTACTCTCAATTTATTTATTATCCAAATTAAAATGTCTATCCATAGTCAAAACACTGATCGTGTTTCATTTCAGTAAATCATCTAGGAGAAGGATTAAAAGAGTGAAAGATAGTAGCAGCGATGATGACGATAAGTCAACCAGGAAACAGATTCGAAGGGTAAATAGTGATGTTTACATTAAACTAATTTTTTCGGAATTACTCAGTGATATAGACAATATCTGCTTTGACATTATTAAACGTTTGGAGGTGTTTTTTAGATGATAGATCGAGATTCACTATCTGAAACAACAAAAAAGGCCGAGAGAGATGAAAAAGAACGAAAAGCACGTATCGCTGAAAAACAGAAAAAGGTAAGTTGATATGATATTTTGGGTTTTCTATTTTTTATGAATATAATAAGGTTAGTTTGCTCTAACTCTTACAAAACTGTATATTTTAACTTGTATTTGCAGTATAATCAAATGTTCAACTTGAAAACAGACGCGACAGTTGACAAGGTGGTTCTGGACTTTGACGAGAAAACCGACAAACCTCTCTTGAGCGTTCACAAGAAGCTGGTGAAGCAGCTGAAACCGCATCAAGTTCACGGCATTAAGTTCATGTGGGACGCCAGTTTTGAGTCCGTAGAGCGAGCGAAGAAGGCCGAAGGGTCCGGATGTATTTTGGCCCACTGTATGGGTCTGGGGAAAACTCTGCAGGTGAGGTTCAAGTCCTCTGAGAAAAATTGAACAAAAATAATACTAAATCATTAATCATGCGCTAAACGTTCCTCTCTTATTGTCAACAGACGTTAATTACTTTAGAAAGGTCAAAAATTATAGACTCGAATTAAACTTGAAATAGATAGTTAAATTTCATTCGTAAAACGTATCACTTATTGTGTTTTTTACAGGTAATAGCGCTTTCGCACGCCTTATTAACCAACCAAGAGGTGACTAAAGTAGAGAAGATTTTAGTAGTGTGTCCGTTAAACACTGTACTTAATTGGAAAAACGAGTTCAAAAAGTGGATGCCAGATACGGACGACTTTGAGGTAAGTACCTACTAGGTAGTGGTCTTGGTTAAAATTGCTTTATACATGCAGTTGTTCGTCAGTTCATATTTAAAATAATGTCTTGCATCAATCTGTGTTTCCGCTAGGTCTATGAGCTGGTTTCTTGCAAAACGAGTTCCGTGAATCAAGAGAGAAACTACAAAGTGAAATGTTGGCACGAAGATGGCGGCGTTCTCATTATAGGATATAATATGTTTAGGAACTTGAGCAATCCAGATAATAAAGCTATATCGAAGAAGCTTAGGAAATCTTTCCAAGAAGGACTGGTGGATCCAGGTAGGCATATTGTGCTATTAATACAGTAATTGCCTTTTTGTTTAATTATACATCACAGGAATTAAAACCACATGCTTGCTACTTGCATTAATGATCGTCTAAGAAAAGAGTTTTGGAATAAACTGAAACCATTTTTACATCATGAGGCATTTTAATTTATGGGTAAATGTGTGCTTATAATGTGCATAATATGGTTGGTATTTCTTCGAAATTATCACCTTAATAAGTCATTGGCACACAATTTACGTTCCAATCTAGTTTTTCCCATATTGACACTATTAGTGACGTTTTACCTCATTGACCCTTCGTAAAGTTATTCGGATATAATTAAATTCTTTTAAAAGAAGATTACATGCTTTGACATCATATGAAGTAGTTGGTTGGTGGAAAATTAGGTTTATAGTTTTGTCAAGTTCAAGTTCCATTGGAACTATCCAGAAGTAATCTTTCTGTCGATTCTAGTGTTTATCATTTATTTTCATTGATCATTTATTTAGAACAACAGTACTTACAGAAGATACTTCTAAATAGTACAGTAATCAAGCACAGTATCAATAAATGCAATATAAACTAGTTTTAAAACATTACACTTCAGTGGGAACATACATATTAAAACACTCTATGGTGCCATATCTGTGTACCGAAAAGGGATCAATTAGACGAATGTTCCGTGACGACATTTGAAAATTGATCAAAGCAATCAAAGCATTCGTGATAATTTTATAACCAAACAGTATTGTTAAGAAAATTCCGTTCATTGCTCCGGATTATCCAAGCTCAAAATAGTTAGGCGTTGAGTACAGGGAAAGTCACCTCTTTCGATGTGAAGTTTCCTGAGTGGGAAGCTGACAAACCTATTCTGAACACGTTCAATCCTAGCAGAATGGTCTTATAAAAAGGGGAACAGACAACACAACAGTATTCAAGGTGGCCCCGCACGAACGAATATCTTCAAAACATCAATATTAGTGAAATCAAAGCAAGTTCTCATAATGAATCCAGCCATCCTGAATGATTTGAAGATTGCACTATTTATATGTTCATTGAACCTCAATTCAGTATCGAAGATGACTGCAAGATCATTGCTTAAGCTCACTCAGAAAAGAGAGTAATCAAATAAAATTGTGTTTTTCTTGCAGGTAAATGTCATAACCTTACACTTTGATAAGTTGATCTTCACGCTATTGACAACACACCAGTCAAATATTTTACAGATTTCACGTTGCAACTGAAAACAATCGTCCTCGACGTAAATCCTTTTGTATATCTTTAAGTCGTCTACCTACAACAGAAAGTGTGCATCGACAAACAGTGTGGCGAGATCATTAATTAAGATTCAAAACAATGTAGGTCCCAAATGTGAGCACTGAGGTACTGATATTTCGCCAGACAGAACGTTGTTCACTTTTACCAATTGAGTTATACCGTCAAGATAGCTTGCCAACCAAGAGAGGGGGTCCAGAATACCGTATGATGTCATCCTAAAAATGAGAATTTTTGGACGACCCTATCAGAGGCCTTAGCAAAATGGAAATATATAGTCACTCTGAGCTCCAGCGTTGATTGCTGTTGCCAGATGGTTAGAGTACAAACAGAGCTTCGTTTGGCAGGAACGTCCAGCCATAAAACCATGCTGATGTTCAGATATAAGATTTTTGAAGTTAGGTCAACAACATACAATCAATACCAGATAGGGGACAGTAATTATCTCTGTCTCTGCTCTTCTGCAGTTACATGAGAACATTTCCAAAGGCTAGAAAATTTGCCCGAATTTAAAGAGAGTTGATAGATGTAACTAAGAGGAACAGCCAGTGTTGGGCTACAATTCTTGTGAAATAAGGAGCAAATTTTATCTGGCCCTGATCCTTTATTTTCGTCGAGATGGACCAACTTAACAAATACAATAATTGAACTGTTTATACTGATAGGACAGGTTCAAACTTGCAAAAGACCGGGAATGAGGAGCAACATTAATGGAGTCAGAATTGACGAACACATACTGAAATAATCTAGAAAATAAATCAGCCACTCCCTTGGGGTCACAGGACTCATCACATCCAAGTTTCATTCGAGAGGGATATTGACTAGTTTTACGTTGTGATTGAACATACGTTAAAGGCGTTGATATTTCTGGAAATGTTATTTTGAGTGTCATGAAGAAAACAACTGTAGTCATTTGTTATGGAAGCGTGTGGGTTTGCTCGATACCCCATCGGGCGCCTCCCCGGGTGGCGGATAGGGGAACGCTTCCCAGATATGGGTGGTACCGACGAAATCAAATAGTCGGGGCGGATCAAAATCCAGCACTGATGAAAGGCAGCAGTTTCATCAAAATCTGACTCCTGGCACGAGAAGAACGACTTCGAAGTGGCAGAATACTGAACACTGGAAAGCGGAGCTATAGTAGCAGAATGGTCTCCACACTGCGGTGCAGAAAAGAAACGGAACTCTTACTGCACTATCGTTTTCAAACAATCTTAATGGTCGACGAAAACAGAGTAACGGCCCTCAGTCCGGGGAACCTCTTAAGTGAGGAGAGGGTGCTAAGAATCCCCCCGTCGTCGTCCATTAATCAAAATGACAAGATCAGACTGTACAACAAGACAATACGCATTGCGACATGGAACATACGCAGTCTCTTCATGGCAGGGAAACTTGCAAATGTAGAGAAAAAAAATGAACAGGATCAACATCGATATCCTAGGTCTCAGCGAAGTCAGATGGCCCGGATCGGGTAAAATAAAAACCAACGACTACTCCGGAGGATCCGATAATGCTCATAGATATGGAATGGCTATACTCATCAGAGACGATATAGAGGGGGCCGTTGTGGATTATGTACCTCTCAATGATCGGGTCATACTGATGAAACTTCAGACATGAACGTCATAAAATTATACTCGCCAACCAATGACAAGTCAGATGCAGACATTGAAGAATTTTATAGCAACGTGGATGAGGGGATGAAACTCACTAAAAGGGGTGAAATTACGATAATCATGGGAGATCTAAATGCTAAAGTTGGATGTGATGCAGATGGCGGGGCTGTTGGGGCTTTCGGTCTCGGTGAGAGAAACTCTAGAGGTGATCGGTTTGTGCAGTTTTGTGATGAGTATAATCTTTTCATCTCCAATACTTTCTTTAAACAACTTCCCAGACGCTTATATACTTTGATATCACCTGCAGACAACCAGGAAGGAATAATACGGAATCAGATAGACTACATAAGGACTGGCCTCAAAATCATAAAGTACGTTAAATCAGTAAAAACCTATCCCGGAACAGATGTCAGTAGCGATCACAACCCGGTTGTTATGGACTTCAGAATGAAACGCTTCACAAAGTTAAAACACAACACTTTAAATAAACAAATAGATTTGGAGAAGCTTAACGACATAGAATTCCAAACAAGAATAGGCCTAAAACTTGAGAGGTACTTAGAAGAAATTGCCACTCCAGAACAACTAGACACAGAATATCATAGTGAAGGTTCAGGAATAGGACATTGGGTTTAAGGAAAATTAAAAGTTAAAGGAATGGATGACAGAGTAAATTCTGGAATTCATGACGAAGAGAAGGAAGTGCAAGGGAGTACCGCTGAAGTATAAGGTGATAAACAGGACCGTGAGGAGGAAGTGTAGAGAAGCAAGGAAGTTGTATCTGTCCGAGAAATGCCGAGAAATTGAGTTACTGCAACAAAAACACATTTCCTTCAACGTGCACAAGATGGTAAAAGAGTTGACACTACTGGGGAGGAAAAATCAGGTGGGAATCCTCAGAGATGCCAATAATGAGATCATAACTGAGATCGAAGAAAAATTAAAAAGATGGAAGGAGTATGTAGAGCAACTGTTCGATGATGACCGGTCGGAGTCTTCCACGCAGGTGGATGATGACAGAGAGAGGGGACCTACTATTACAAAAAAATGAAGTCATCATCCACGCAATAAAAATTCAGAAAAACAGAAAAGCCACAGGATCAGATGAAGTACATGCAGAGGTGCTCAAAATTATCGCAAACCAAGAAGGCAAAGGCCTAGAGCTTATAATTGATCTATTCAACACCATCTACAGTGCAGGAAAAATCTCTTCCTAATGGCTCAAGTCTACCTTCGTGGCGATTCCAAAAAAAAAGCCCAAATTCCTCTCAGTGTGATGACTACCGCATGATTACTCTAATGTCCCACGTCCTCAAAGTATTTAATCCATACACGGATTTATAAGAAATGCGAAGAACAAATAAGTGACACTCAATTCGGATTTCAGAGTGGACTCGGCACTCGAGAGGCTCTCTTTTTCCTGAACGTGCTAACACTGAGATGTAGGGACATGAACATATATGTATACGCTTGTTTCATTGACTACGTAAAGTGTTTGATTGCGTCAGGCATCTGAAGATGCTAGAGATATTATCAGCAACCGGGATTGATAAGAGAGACATTACAATCATAGCACAGCTCTACTGGAACCAACCTGCAGAGGTGAGAATAGACAGGGGGACTTCGGATGCCGTGTCAATAAGGAAGGGAGTACGGCAGGGGTGCATTTTGTCTCCGCTCCTGTTTAACATTTACTCGGAAGCCATTTTCAGAGAGGCTCTATGGGAAAATATGGGAGGTATTAAAGTGAATGGAGTCCGCATCACTAATATATCATACGCAGACGACACCGTGGTCCTAGCCGATAACAAATCAGACTTGATGGACCAGATTACACAACACAGTGAACTACTCGGACTACACATGAACATTTCCAAGACCAAATTGATCGTTTTCTTCAAGGCACATATCACCGAAACGCTTTTGATCAATGACAGAGAAATACGAATTACTGAGGCTGATAATTGAAGGAAAGATTCATGAAAGAAAATCTGTTAAAAGATGTCAGAACTCCTGGTTGAAGGACCTTAGAAGATGGTTCGAGTGCACTTCGACTGAGATATTTAGAGCTGCTGTATCCAGGACAATGTTAGCCATATGGACCGCCCAACTTCGTGAGGAGAGGGCGTGATAACAAGAAGGAGGACTGAGATCTAATAGATTTATATTTATTTTCGTCAGAGATTAAACACGAGTGTCTGAAAGATCTAAATGCTTTGTTTTTGCTGTGAATTAGGTAAATTGTCTTTCTCTTGAAATATCGTGGGAATTTCAGGAGCAGGTTCTTTTAATACGAACATACAAATCTACCGTAATAAACAAGACTGAATAAAACAATTCGATAGCATTGTATATACAGTATCAATTCAAAAAACTAATTAACGTAATCATTGATCAAATCATAATCAGCTTTGTCAAAGCAGTAGCCGACATCCTACACTTACGTCGTATCAAATCCGTCCGATCAAGCCCTCCACCGATACAAGAAAATTCAATCAACAAAGGGGGGGTGATGAACATCAATATTAGTTAGAGGCCTTTGGCTACTTGATACATGAACGTTTGTACAGTTTGAAAATACTAAATCTAATGTTACTCCGTTAACATTGTCAGCAGTGTTAAGTTGCAACAAATCGTAATAACAAACACAGTCAAACAGGATACGGTCCTTTTCGTTGCTTGAGATAAAAATCATATCCAGATCAGAAGCGCTAGCTAAAGAGCTGAATTTGTGGCTACAATTGTCAGCATTTGTCGAGGACTCCCTAGCATCAATTGAAACATATGCTCTAGTAAAAGTGGGTAAATTGAAATCGCCAAACAGCAGCACCCTTGATGAAGAAAAATGGTCCAAAATATGATCAACAGAGAACACATAGTTTTCATAGACAAGTAATCAACGCCCATTAGGCAAATCTTGTTTCCAGTACCAGCACCAATCCAAACTTGTTTGATGTCTTCTCGCCATTCGGGAGCGTGTAAAGGGTGGAAGTGTAGCGTATCAGGAAAACACTCGATATTTCATAAATTAGATCATGACTGCAACCCGAATATTTCGAGGTCTAGACGAACGTTATTTACATTACTACAAGTAATATTATTGTTTAACAGTGATGAACGAGATACTCGCCGCGGGTGACAAGCCCGAGATAACCTTGCTGAATCAGTATTGTTATTGTAACATTATATTTATACTACGAACCTACACCAACCCAGGAGGAGATGAAGTGACGCATTGATATGCGTAGGTAGATTATAAGGGTATACATTATGTCGCGTTACTATCTTGTATATTCCTTGCTATAATTAATACAGAACTCTATAGTGACCTGGAGTTTTATTCAATACATAAAAGGAGTTCTACAGAAGCAAGTAATGTTTCAACAGCTATTAGCACTCCGCCACCACGAGCCTTGTCTGTTAGGTCAGGATTTCCGTCTTTTCTGTAAACTGTATAGTTTTTTGGAAATAATTCATCACTAGATATAGCTTGACTAAAGGTTTATTTTCTGTTTTGGGTTTGGTTTTACGTGTTTATAACCTTATTCCCACTATTGCTGGAGGAGTGTTAGTTTCTCCCAAAAGCCTAGGAGACTCTGGAAGTGTATCAGAAAAATCAGGTCCGAAAGGAGGAGTTATTGTAGATCCACCATGGCCTCTGGTCGTTGACATTTTCAAAAAGGTGGCCCGTTTGAGAGTACGCGAAGAATTCGACAGCCATCATTGAAAATGAGGTCCATGGAAACGGGGCACCAATGAGTTTAGCTTTTCATGTATTCAATACGTGCTAGACTGCGATAGACTTTAGGCATCTTTCGCATTTTACTTAATTCCATATCTCTCTATTACTACCTTAGGAGACTAAAGATTGAATTTAAATTAAATGCCTGATATAAACGTATTGGTAGTATTGTATATTAGTAGTTCTGTAACAGCATATGGACAAATGATATATTTCGTTTATCTATTTCAATTTAAGGCCCTGACCTTGTGGTCTGCGATGAAGGCCATCTTCTCAAAAACGAAAAGACAAACATCAGCATTGCCATGAATAGGATAAGAACGGCGCGCAGGATAGTACTTACGGGCACCCCCTTACAGAACAACCTAAGAGAATACTGGTGTATGGTGCAGTTTATCAAACCAAACTTGTTAGGAACATACAAGGAATATTTGAATAGGTAAAGTTAAATATATGCTTTAAAGTCTATGATTACAATCTTGTTGGTGAGTTACTGGTTAGAGGATAGGTACGATGTTAGTATGTCTTCAGACACAATACAGTGAGGATATATATGGGATATTTTTGTTTTGAAATTATTGCTTTCCAGCTTGTATAATGCCAATAAGTCTAATTGATTTTGCTTGTAAATATCTAGGTTATTTGTGCCTTTAAATATGTTATTTTTGATTTTATTAACAGGGCCGTATGGGTTAATACTTTGTATATGTTTGAAGAAATAAATTGTAGTGAAAAGTCTGCTTCTATAAATATGCAGCATTCAAGCAGAAAATTTTATACCCAATTCGAAGAAGGTTCTCACTATTTGGCATTGCAGTTGTTTCTGTTACGGCTTGGTAGTTAACGCCTGTACATAAATATCATTATTTGTATCCCCAGATTCGTAAATCCCATTACCAATGGCCAGTACACAGACTCCACCCAGCACGACATTATGGTGATGAGACGTCGATCGCACGTTTTGCATAAGCTGCTAGATGGCGTCGTGCAAAGGCAAGACTATGCAGTATTAGAGCCTTATTTGCCTCCCAAACACGAATACGTGCTCTTCTTAAAGTTGACTGAAATACAGGTAAAATTACCACTTTAATATTTACTCCAGTTATTTGTTTTTCAAAAGTTTGTTCTTCCCCTGCTTAAGCGTTGTATTTTGGTTGTATGAAGTAAAATTACAAGGCAATTATTACGTTATGCTAAGCCATAAATATCGTTATTTCAGACGAAATTATACCAGCACTATATAGACAACTTTGCCAGAAAAAGCGATGGATCAAACAGGACTTCGTTTTTGTTCACCGATTTTCAGGAATTGCAAAGGATATGCACCCACCCAAGAGTATTATTAGATAAGAGTATTGAGAATAAAGAAAAGAAAGAAGTAAGTGTTAATATTAATATAGTACGGATTGAAAGTAATTGTTGTCTATTGTGATGTAAGAATCGAGTCTTAACATATTAATTACAGAATTTTAAACTGTGTTAAGGTAATAGTCCAAAGGTACGTGCGTTGAAGAAAGGGGCTTCCAAAAGGCAAATATTGCTGTCGAAGGCCTTTGAGACATCGATAAACGACATAATCGTATGCTTTATTGTTATATTTGCTACTTTCAGACAATGCGATGGGTTAATAATATACAATACTTCAGAATTTGTCATTTTTAACTATGAAACGCATTCAGCTTTATTGATTTTGTGGTATTGATGATGGGACTTATATGGTATTGTCGTAGTGGTGATATGACTAATTGAATTAGGCAGACTAAGACTTGAATCGAGTCTTCTTCCTACTCTATTATGTGAATAGTTTTCATTGTAGGAGCGTCTTAAGCTGATAAATCTCTAACTGCCTATTTCAAACATAGTCATTACAAAGTTTTTGGTCGCGTCATACAACTTAGGTAAAAATCAAAATGCTGTGTAAATCAAATGCTGTTTATAAATAAATAAAATAAAAATAAATAAAATAATAGCTCATGTGGGTTACTTCCATAGACTAAAGGACCTGTTATTCATTCACACTATTATAGTCGGTGCTCGGGACCATTATCTGAAAATCATTTTATCCTACTCAGCCCAGGTAAAACATAAATTTACCTGAAAAAAGACTACGTTGTTTTGGTTGTAAAGTGCCAAAGTTGTTGAGATTTTAAAAGGATTGTACTGAGAGAAATTATGCTAAACTCACGTAAGAAACAACTTTATTATGAACTCAAAACGAATGCTTCAAAAACCGGGCTTGTGAAAGACTAAATCTAGAGGCAAATATAATGTATTCAAGACACTTGAGTATACCATAACGCGGATCACCTAGACATAAACAAATTCGGCAATTCGGCTTAGCAGTTATCCGATATTGATTCTTAGTCAGCGGTACTTTTCTACTTCAATACTCTCCTTAATAGTATGGCTGACCAAAAACAAGTAAAACTATGTACGAAGTGAGTAAAATGGCGGCGGAAGACGACGCGGATTCTGAACCTTCGGGTTTGTTTTTCAAATGTTGTGTGAAACAAAGGCTTATGCAGTCGTAGTGTGTGTAAACTGTGGCTCTTTATATCATCCTAGTTGCATTCAAAGGAAAAAGTACATAAATATCTAGGAAAAAGTGCATAAATATCGATGATACTAGAGTAATTTGCTGTTTGAGAAACATAACCTACAATTCGAAAGAAGTAAACAAATTAAATGGGATTGAAATTGAAAATTTCTTGTTTAAATTGCTCCTACAGCAAGTTCAGGACCAAGATTAAGCCATTCGGGAGGATTATCAAAAAATCAAGCAAGAATTAACTGAGTTAACTTAAAAATATAATGATCTTAAAAACAATGAATTTCCATCGCTAGCCTCCAATCAATACCTCCTACAACAAGGCCAGACGGCTTACGCGTGACGTCATCAAAAGTGGTCTTAACTTATTTACAGGCGTATATTGAAATGTGCAATTTCTTTTAAAATTTCACAGTTAAGTACACATTTTAGATGCAAAAAACTCGAAAAACTATAACAAAAACTTGTTTTTTTGCAAATTTTCCTTTTTCATATGTAGTTTGAAACATAATTGGCCTAATATAAGACCTCCTAAAAGCTGATATTACTTTAAGCACGACTATTATGACTGATAATGTGTATTACTCATTTTTTTTAAATCAATAATTAAATTGCAGTTCAAGTACTTACCTTTTTCTGCATACATAAATATTTAAGGGCTTCCGGTTTAAACAAGGCTGCGAGTCATGAACTCAGCCCTTAGACGCGCCTCATTCGATTTTTGTTAAAGGAAAACGAAATTTCAAAGCAAAAACCTTTGAATATCCAGTTTATCAAAATAGAATCTATTTTGATAAGCTGAAACTAGCCTACCACCAATCTATTTAAGAGATAGCTGGTAAAATGTCACTATAGGTATAAAGGTGTCATAATAATAGGTAATAGTAATGTCAAAATTGGTAGTGGTTCTCCTAGGTTTTCTCCATCCAAAGAACCTTAGATAGGTGGTAAAATGTCACTATAGGTATAAAGGTGTCATAATAGGTAATAGTATTGTCAAATTTGGTAGTGTTTCTCCTCGGTTTTCTCCATTCAAAGAACCTTGCAATACTCAAATATTTATGATAAAACATGAAAGCTTTATACAGGTTTCAGATTTTACTTTTTTGTGTTAGATTGGGTATATTACTCGTTATATAATTGGGGTCTATTTATTTATTAAAAGTATCCAGTTTCCTTTTTTTCTTTTTACCCAAAAGATTATGACTATGTTTAGAACAATAATTATTAAGAAGGGTATTTGAAATGCTGCTAAGAAAAATTTTTTAAACATCAATTTTTAGGTGATTTTTACAATTTTCAAAAGGAGTCAAAAGGCTGTTTTAATTTAGATAGTTTAACAACAGCTCACAAAGAAAAGACTTTTTATTGTAAATATCTAAACATGTTTCTTCGAACTCAATCAGTTTTTTAAATATAATATAGGCTGTTGAAACTACGTCCACTACTTGTTCACGAGGATATAAAAGAGCCCCACGACTTAAGGAACTATTTAAATTGTAAGAATCTTCTACAACACAAGGTTCATTTAAAATTAAATTTTCTTTGCAAAATTCACTACTTAATTTTTTTAAAACAATATGACATCAATAAGTGATTACGGGCATTTCAGATGATATAGCTGATATATTGATAACATAGTCAGAATTTTATGAGTTATCTAATGACGGGGATTCATATTCAGGAAGTATTTACATTAATATTTCTATAATGTTTAGATTTTAATGATAATAAAGATTGAATTCTTAGCCTTTTTTCTGACGCATCAGCTGGCGAACAGAGATATGATAATGGCCCCCCAGCTAATTGCCTTTATTTTCCAAACCGCCCTTCCAATGGGTCCGTTTGAAATTTGCCCAGTAAGACATACGTCATATTAAGTTCAGTTAAACAGCATTCAGTCACTTCCAGTAGCCCATGAATGGTATGGCTTAATGCAGTGTGGGTTTGTCGAGTCAGTCTATTAGGTGAATGCTATGAATCTAGCCAATTTTGCATTTTTAGCAGGAAATTAAATTTCGGATCATCGTTGGAGGCTAATAGTATTTCTCTGGTGAAGGATTTTACTGCGTTAGGATGAGGTAAAATAATAGGAGCATGATTACGCAAATATTTATAGGAATGAGGGCTTATAGTAAACAAAATTGAACATAAAACAATAGTGCTCGGTGAATACCGATATCTCTCTTTTGAGGTACTCAACAAAGTTAGCTGTTCTGAAATAAATTTTAGATTTTGTGTAAATTCATCGGAGCCTTTTAGGTTTAAAAGAATATCCGTTTCAAATTTAATTTTTTTTTTGTTTTCTCGTCTTGGTCAGCATCAGGTTGATGTGAATTCATCTCGCTCTCGTTGTTGGAAGTTTCACTAGTAATGGGGAGGTCATTATTAAGAGGAATTAATATCTCATATTATCAATTACATCGATTAAACATTCTAATTCATCCAAACTGCCGGTTATAAATGGGGATTTTAAATTTATTATTGAAACAGAAATAGACTGGCCATATAAAAATGTTTCTAATTTTAAATTATTATTTATTACAATCGCCCAAGTTATTATAGGACCAGGAGTATACTCAAGCTTAAATAAAGTTATTTTATCTATAGCTCTTACTGGAAACCACCCTTCCCTAACAATAAAATTTGAAAATAGTTTTAAAAATTCCTCAAAATTTTTAAAACGTGTAGCCTCTCTATACTTTGTTGTATTGCTTGCAACAATTGTAATTCCTCAACGAACAAACACATTTTTTGAAAAGTAATTGAGGCAGTTTGGAAAAATAGTTGGTATGGCATTTTCCTTCAATCGAGGGTATTTTAAATGTACTGTAATGATTTTACCTGACTTTGGATCCTGTTGCGAATTAATCCAAATTATATTACCTGCAGAAAAATGTAACTCACACACTTTAGTGTTTTTATTGGGCAGTAAATTGTCTCGCGGGATAGTTTAAAGCCATTTCTTTTGCAACACATCACTTTTTGGAAAGCTAAGCACATGAACTTTAGGTCCGTTAGAGTAGTTTCCACGACAGCGTGGGACACAACATCTGGACGGCATTGTTCACATAAATTTAAACACAATAAAGTACTGATATTATAAATAAATAAATAGAAAATTAATGGAAATCGAAAAACAATTAAGACACCGGTCGAAAGTACGCTGGCAAACTGACAACTGACAGGAGGCAGCGTTGCCAGATTTTTAAGAACCGTCTCGTCATCTAAATATTAAATCGTTTGCGTTGGTAAATATTGTTACGAATTTGTAGAATTGCCTCGTTCCGACCATCAGGATTTTGTTCGTCTGGGTTGGTAGAGTTAGTTTCATACATTATTTGGGATGTAAACTATTTAACGTATATTTAGTTACTTTAATTTTTACAGCATTTGTTGAATGGCATTTGAAATTATATTTTTAAATGGAACTAAATATTTATAGAAAATAATTAGGTTGTTGGTTAGCAACGTTTATTTTCTTAAAGATTTTGATTCCGTTATTGCTTCACTCCGGTTTTTATATATTTACTTTTCGGATTTTAAATATTTTTTTATATTTAATATAACTACTATAATATACCAAAGCAAACTTTTACATTAAGTATCTAATATATTGTTAATTGTAATCTTGGAATCCAAGACGAATATTTTACGTTTCTTTGAAAAATAATTTGTGGCAAACTACAGTGAGAAGTAGCTCAAATTGTGATAAAGCGCCCAATCTGGCAGCACCGGATACATGACGTCGAGATCGGAATTGACATTCCAGTCGCCCAGCATGGCAATCAACGTTAAATACGGAAATAATAAAATAATAAACACTTTTACTGGGCTCCTCTTGGCTCCTCTTAATGCTTTTCTTATGGCAAAAAAGTATAGACCACTTAGATGACGTCACTGCTAATTTTAATATTGACTAGTTGGCCTATAGTTCAAGTCGGAAATAATAGTGAGTGACTCATTTTTAGTTTTAAGGCGCGCCTCGAGGGGTAAGGGAAGAGAGAAGGAAATTCCAGTGGCGGATACAATTGCTTTGTAAATTAATATGTTATAATAACTATATAATG
Source organism: Pissodes strobi (assembly GCA_016904865.1). Taxonomy (NCBI): domain Eukaryota; kingdom Metazoa; phylum Arthropoda; class Insecta; order Coleoptera; family Curculionidae; genus Pissodes; species Pissodes strobi. The sequence continues at coordinate 44,619 of MU182296.1, forward strand.
GAATAGTAATAAGTAGACTTAGGCAAATATCCACTTAAAAAAATAAAGTTTATACACATAAATATGCATGATTTTAGTCTAAAATATGCAAAAAAACGTATATTCAAAATTATTCCTAAGTCTAGTAATAAGCAACAAAATTGTACTACAAACAAATAGTACTATGTATTCATTAAGGCTAGGAAAAAAAGAGGCATGGATGATAAGGGGTTTTTCTTATCATAAAATACCATATTGAAAGTTGCATCGAAAGTTTACATAAAAAAATCAATAAAATTTTAAGTTTACTACTCGTTATCGGAGGTTTGATCAGAATTTGATTCAGAATCATTACTATCACTACTTTCGGAACCAACATTGATAATAAGAGGTTCAACTATAACTTCGACCGTAGTATCCAAATCCCACATTTTTTGTTGAATTGAAAATGATGAATAAAAACGCAAAAATGTGATTTGCGTTGAAATTCATTTAGTTTCCAAAAGCAGAGTTTAAAAAAGTAAAAATACAAACACACGAGTGTTTATAATATAGGTATATAATTAAAGAAATGCATTTTTAGCAATAATATTAAACATTATCATAATTAAAACAAAAATAAATAAAAAAAATTAAGCGAGTCTGCTAGTACTCGAGACTAATGTGTAAACATATCCTATAACGACATCGGTTGTAAAAAAATGACAGCAGTAAGTTATGTTCCCAAGCGGTAACCCATCCAAGTACTAATCACGCCCGACGTTGCTTAACTTCAGTGATCGGACGAGAACTGGCATTTTCAACGTGCTATGACCCTTACTTGTACATTTTAGCATGTTCATAGAATAAAAACAAAAACATTCGCATTTATTATATTAGTTAGGATTCTTTAATAATACGAACTGGCGGCTTCGGAGCGGATTAATTCACTGCACAAATTCGACACGAAAATCTAATGCCACCAGGAATAACATCAACATATGGACACAGCATATTTACCTTATAATCTTGGGCCGACATCCTTTGATTTGGGACAGTCAATAACCAGCTTTTTCAAATTTTACTCTTTTAAACGTCTGGGCATCTGAATAATACTTTTGACAGTTCGTATAATTTAAAATAATAATATGCTTTTTTATCGTCTAAAATCCGTTAAAAAACGATTTTAAATGGCAAAATTGTATAAAAATCCGAAAATTCGGACTTTTTTAGGGCGATAGCCGTGGATTCGGACGAATTTGTCGTGGATTTTGAAGCGAAAATCAATTTAAATTCAACCGTCTATTAAAAATAAGCTGTGATCCAAATATACTGCGAATATAATAATTAAAAAATAATACTTTTGACGGTTCGTTTAATTTTAAATATGCTTTTTTATCGTCTAAAATCCGTTTGAAA
>MU182296.1:65863-84161 GCA_016904865.1 Pissodes strobi
ATTAGTTGAAAATAAGCAAAGTTGTAATTCTGTTAAGAACCCACGGGAAAAACGTAACAATATGAACACAAAAATTGTACTCTGATTATGTTAATTTTTGTAATATTAGGGCAAGATGTAAATCTTTGAAGAGACAGTGCTATAATGATTATATTTATGTTACAGAGCTTTCCCTTAATAGCAACTTGCAAAACTTTTGGAAGTTTGTGCGCTCCAGGAAGGGTAGGTCTGCAATTCCCAGTGTGATTTCTTACAATGGTATTACCTGCTCTTCAGGTGAGAGCATTGTGAACTTGTTTGCGGAATATTTTTCAGAAATGTACACTGACCAGCAGTGCATTGTTCCTCATGATCTGACTTTTAACCATTTTCAACTATCTAGTGTTAAAATATCAATTTCAGAGATTTATACCGAGCTGTCCAGACTGGATGTAGGCAAGGGTCCTGGGCCTGATGGTTTGCCACCAGTTTTCCTGAGGCAGTGTGGTTTTTTATTAGCGAGACCTCTATTTATTAGCTACTGGAAGTCAAGTTTTATCACACCTATCCCTAAAGCTGGAGACAGCTCGCGTGTTCACAACTACAGGCCCATCAGTATTCTTAGTACAATTCCTAAATTGTTTGGAAACATTAATTTTAAAAAAAATTAGCCTCACAACACACAACAAAACTGTCAAGGTAGACTGCAAACAATTAGAATCCGCAGAAACAGTATTACACATTTTTAAATCGTCTGCATACAGAAGGCAGCGTGACGATCGAAAACAACAAATGACATCATTTACGAACAATATAATCAGTATGGGTCCGAGATGTGACCCCTGAGAGACACCTGAAGCTACAAAAATTTCACGTGATACCTAGTCACAAACAACAACACGTTGGCGACGCATAAACAAATACGACTCAATCCACCCAAGGTAGTACCCCGAAATACCGATATCACAAAGTTTTTTTAGCAGTAAAGCATGACAGACCCTGTCGAATGCCTTAGAAAGGTCCGTATTAATGCAATCAACTTGATCACCAGATTCAACAGTCCTGATATACTGCTAGATTAGTTGCGTATAGCTCGTCTGAAAAGAAAGCGTGTTGCTCTGGTATTATATAATGTATACGTGTTGAAGATCTCATCGGTAACCATGGACTCGAGAAGCTTAGGGATAGCAGACAGCAGATAGATTCCACGATGGTTAACTACCTTCGTTCTGTCGCCAGACTTGTAAATGGGAATTAGATTTGAATATTTCCATGACGAAGGGAAAAAGCCGGTGTCCATAGATCTCTGAAAGAGAGTTTTTAAAGGGGCCAAGAGCACTTTTTCAAAAGTATGGGAGGTATGCCGTCAGCACCAGCTCTCTTAGAAACATCAAGAGATATTATTTCATCCCTGATTTCATCGACAGTAAAAACGTGAGTAGATAAAATGGATGAGAATCCAATACGTAAAGCACCAGAAATGATCGAGTTGGAGTGATCCGAGTACCAAGAGTGAAAATGTGTGGCAAAGGCATTAGCAATATCCTTAGGAGCACCAAGTGTTAGATCGCCATAATGCATAACATTTGAGAGTCCGGATGACCCCTTCAAATCCCTGATGTAAAACCAAAAATGCTTGATGTTCTCGGGAATCAAAAGTTCGGTATTGGTATCAAACGTCAAGTAACATAAGACTGACTAACTGCGGGTATAAGAGTTTCTTCTAAAAATATGAGCTCCCTTCACCTAATTAAAAAATTCACAAACAACACTTCATTTCTTAGTTACTTTTATACATATAGGAATGTTGTCAAACTAGCAAAATCTAAGTTCTACCAACGCAAAATTAAAAATTCAAATAACCCAACAAAAGAAAGCTGGAATATTATTCATGAATTGACTGGTAAAAATCCGCGCGTAGAGAAAAAAAATCGAAATTTATCCTGATATACTCAATAATTTTTATTGCACTGTCGCTAATGACTTACAATCCAATCTGCAAAGGAAAAATAATCCCCTTTCATATATGTCACATATAGATATTCAAGAAGATCTTGCATTTCAGACCACAAACCTCCCTGAACTTTATGAAATTTTAAAGGAATTAAAAATTCCAAGGGAAGTGGCTACGACAGTATTTCAATCCGGTTGTTAATAAATCTTCCTGAAAGAGCACTGTATGTCTTGGCTGAGTGCATTAATGTGTCTTTTTTGACTGGCAGTTTCCCTGACTGTCTCAAAACAGCAGTAGTTATTCCGCTTCACAAAGGAGGTGACTGTGATATCCCTTCAAACTACCGCCCAATTGCCTTACTGTCGACGCTATCTAAAGTTGTGGAAAAGTTAGTTAGGAAGAGAATGTTGATACATTTGGCTCAAAATAGTATTTTGGATGGCGCACATTTTGGATTTCAGGCATTTAAAAGTACTCAAGATACTATCTGTAATTTATTAAACCAAATATATCATAGACTTAATACTAATGAGATGGTTGCGACTGTTTTTTGCGTGAATCACCATATATTGCTTAGCAAACTAATCGTTTATGGCTTTAGAGGGATCACAAATCATTGGTTTGCATCATATTTTACGGGAAGAAATCAATTTGTAAGAGCCGGATCAAGCATTTCCTCAAATAGTATTATTACAAGTGGAGTCCCACAAGGTTTTGTGTTGGGTCCACTTTTATTTCTCCTATATTTAAATAATATCACCAGGTTACCAATTGAGGGCAGATTTACGTTATTCGCAGATGACAGCACCATTTTGTGGAGCTGTGTGGATACTGATGCCTTAAAGAAAACGGTATCTGCAGATTTAAAAATAGTAAAAGAGTGGTGCAACTCAAATTTTCAATTTTCAACTCAAAGAAAACTAACATCATTACATTTAAATTTTCGTATGATGATCTGGTTCTCGATTCAGTAAATATTGACAATAAATTAAACCTTAAAATTCTAGGAATCAATGTTGACAGGCTATTAAAATTCGATAGTCATGTGGTCCAACTTAACAATAAATCATCAAGTGGTTGCTATTGTGAACTAATTAAAATCATTAATTAAATATCACCCTGTCGCAAGTTTGAACTTGAACTTGAAAAATGTTATATAAACATTCACTGTTAATTATAAACAATTTGAGCGGTCGACGGGAGCGACTTTAATCCTTAATGATGCAATCATCAGCATTTTGTAACATATAAATACGCCGGCAAACGCCGAGTTAATTAGGCTTTCGGGTCTCTCAAACCGCTCAGTCTAGTTGCGGTACAGCACACAGGTGCGTACACTTCTAGCTGTTCTATCCCACAACCCCCATAACTGAGAACACTTATACACAGGTATAAGGTTGTCAGGTCCTTACCTAACCTGGGTGAACGTATGCATAGGTATACGGCATTCGGGGGCTACTAAAAAGTATAGAGAGAGTCGAATTTATGAAGTATCAGAACTTCTAGTGAAGGGATAGTTTTTGGGGAGTTTCAAAAAGTAGTGAAAGTGCCTTAGCAATTTGTGATAAACTTAAAAGTCTTACCTTATAAATATCAGAACAAATACCTAAATAAAAGACAACCCGCTCACATAAACTTTATTAATAAAATAGTGACGTCGCTTGCTAGACAAACTTTGAACTAAGCCTCCCTCGAGAAGACATGCATTTCATATTAATTGGGTATAGTGTAAACTCTTAATTCATCTATAATCTTAAACACGCCTTTATTAGTATACAATCTAACCGTTGTTAAGTTTGTTTGTAAATAAACTTGTTATTGTTTTTATCGATGTGTCTCCTTTATTATCTCTTCTCAACTTGACGTAGTGCGTTCCTAAATCTGAGTTGCTCTCCTACACGCTAAGTAAGGCGTGTCGTCACCGATAAAAAATACAAGTCGTGACACTATATTGTAAGAATTGTGGTAAGGGAACTTGGATTTAATAGGGGAAAGATGGTATACTACTCCATGACAGAGTCACATATTAGGTATGGGATTGCCTTTTGGGGAAATTGTGCAGCTTATTTATTACAATCAGTGTTTATTCTGCAAAAGAGGGCAATAAGGTATCTGTGTGATGTAAGCTATTTAGAACACTGTAGGCCGTTATTTATTCAGCATAAAATTCTGACAATTTACTGCATTTTCATCCTAGAAACGGCATGTCTAATGCATAAAAACTTCCATAAGGATATTTTTGAAAAAAGCATCTGTAGAACTACCCGGCAAATCCTAATTATTCCACTTCCATTTCCTAAAACAACTCTAACAAAAAACTCCCATTTTTAGAAGTAAACAAATTTTTAATCACTTACCTGACGAATTAAGAAAATTGACTGATTTAAAAAAAAATCAGGAATAGGGTTAAATGCTTTCTACAGGGAAGAGCTTATTATGATTTGGAGGAATATTTCAGGGATAAATTGTGATAACTGCTTAATCTATGTCAACTATATTTTATGTGATATTTTATTATGTTCACCTATTACATGACAAAATTATGCGCATAGGTCTATTTTGTAATACTTGCAGCATATATTTAGAGTTGTTATCAAAAAGATACAGTAAGCTCGGACAATAATTGAAATGAGGCTGGATTATAGTATTATATACCGTAATTCTGGAATTAATGGAAAGGTGCCTTGCCACTCTCGAAAAAAAGAACAATTTCTGTAATATTTTATTTTTAATATAGTTAAAATGTTTTTTAAATGTGAGAAAATTGTCAATGACAAATCCCAAATATTTAATTTCCTGAATAAACTCTAATTTCGTTCCATACATTTGTATATTTATGTTTGAATTGTCTATACTGGGATATTTATATTTACTTGTAAGAATCATTGCTTTTGTTTTATTTACATTAAGCTTAAGTTTATTTATATTAAGATATTCTTCAACTTTTTTTAATTCGTTGTTGATCTTTTCTATTGCTAAAGGCAAATTTCTGTTGTTGCAAGCCAATAAGGAATCATCCGCAAATAAGTTTATGAAATCCGGATTAACGAAGTAGTTAATATCATTAAGGTAAATTATAAAGAGTAGCGGACCCAGGACGCTGCCTTGTGGTACACCAAAGATATTTACAATGTCATCCGAAACTGTTAAGTTTATTCTAGTAACCTGTCGTCTGTCAGCTAGATAGCTACGAAACCACTGGAGAACTTTTCCCCCTATACCATAGTATTGAAGTTTTGCCAATAAAATGTCGTGGTCTATTGTTTCAAATGCACGTTTGAAGTCGAGGAAAACAGCTATAATAACATGATCATTATCAATTAAATCACTCCAAGTAGCAATTATAAGTTGAAAGGCAGATTCACATGAATGATATTTTCTAAATCTCGATTGATTAATGAATAGCAAATTATTACTGTTAAAATAATCCAATAGTTGTTGATATACTGCCATTTCCAATATTTTTTCGAGGGCAGGAAGAGAGTTTATGGGACGAAAATCATTAGCGTTGATACTATTGAATACTTTTGGAATTGGGGTTACAGTAGAGCATTTTAAAGTTTCAGGAAATAAGCCCTGTTCCAATGACGCATTTATCATCCGCAAAACCAGATGACCAGTAACTGTAAATATATTTTTTAGGACTCTAGCATTTAATACATCATTTGCATTACACCTATTGCCCAAAGGCATTGTAATGGTTTTAAGTTCCTGTAGTGACAAAGTCCTAAATGTATCAAGAGTTGTATTAAGTTCTGGCAAATTTATACTTGTCCATGTATTGGATATAGGGATTGATGCACGGATATCGCTAATACTTTACACGAAATAACTGTTAAATCTGTTTGCTATATTAAAATCACCGTCAACAAGTTCAAATGTATTATTATTATCAAATCTAATACTAATATGATTAAAGCCTTTACTTTCATTATTTACAAGATTTTTTAGTGACTGTCACATAGCTTTACTATTATTTCGGTTTAAATCAATCTTTCGAAAGTAGTAAGCATCCTTTTTCTGTTTTGAAAGATTTACAAATTGATTTCGGTATCTCTTGTATTCATTCCATTTCATGATTTTATCATTGTCCCTACAATTTTTAAAATCTGTGAAAGCTTGGTTTTTATTTTTAGTAGCTAGTTTTAGTTCAGCATCGTACCAAGGCAGATCGTTACCTCGAATAAAAACAGTTTTCATTGGAGCCATTTTTTGTCAATAATATCTGGTATGATTTCCCCCGAGACGCCACTGGGCTTTATAATTTTAATCTAATTAAGGCTAAATGAGCTCCTTATTATTACAGATAACATTACCAAATTGCAACAAAATCAGTAAAAGAATATTTAAAAAATATATACGATTTTTAAAAAAGTTAAACACCCTGTATCTTGGAAACTGTGCATTTCCAGACCCAAGTTCGTATAAAAAATTTTCATGTTTTCTTATGCAGAATGACTCCTGAAATTATTCGAACGGTATTTCCGGACACCCTGTATAGTTTAGTACTACTTCACAGAAACTGTCAAATATATATTATCTCAGCATGTATGAGTGTTGTTTAATTTTCAGGTTAGTATTTTCACAATCCCTATATACACTGAACTGTCTGGAGTACTTCCTAGCCAGAATAGACGAGGCTACTCAAAAGGGGGACACGGAAAAAGTGGGAGGCCACAGTGGGAGTTGGGCCCTCGGTCTAGATTACTTCCGGTTAGACGGGTCATCGAGCTGTGATAATCGGGCAACCTGGTGCGACGAGTTCAACGACCCGGATAACATTAGAGCTAGGTAATAATAATCACAATTTCGCTAAGAAAGCTTTATTCATTTAACATGTATTATTGCTGTTTTAATATGTGTATGGAAATTTAGTGATTATAACGCTAACATATGTACGTGAATTTAAGGGACAGTGAAATATTAGCTAATCATAAATATTACCTTTTGAAAGCTATTTTTCCACTGGGTAGACAGATAGACATGCGGATAATCGCATCCCCTTTGCATGTTAAATCTAAAATATATCCATTTAGGAACTAGATTGGAAACGTTTGTGCTGAAATTCTCGTTGTTTTTGTAACTTATTTCATTCTGCCTTTAACATATATACAGTGTTTCTTTTGATTAATTCTAGGTTATTTTTAATATCAACGAAAGCCGGCGGTTTAGGAATTAATTTAGTAGCAGCCAATAGGGTGATCATTTTTGACGTGTCATGGAATCCGTCGCACGACATTCAGAGCATATACAGGGTGTACAGATTTGGACAGACCAAACCGACATACGTCTATCGGTTTGTAACATACGTGAGTAAATAATTCTTTATAATTACCGTTTCATATTTTTCTGCTGATTTTTTCATTCCCTGGCCGACTTTTTAGTGTATATACATGATGATGATAGATACAACGAATTAGAACAGAAACAGCACAAAATGAGCTTGTACTTCTGGTATACATATCCATACAACTAAATACCTGAAATTGATACTTTCATGTAATATACCATGCAGGAAAAATCGATTCAAATTAAATTTGTCTTTTTCCCATAAGGTCTGGAACGAGGAAATGGTCAGATTAAATTATCACATTTATCCACGTGTTTTTGATTTATCGAATAATGACCTTTATATCTTTTCCGCTGTTATTGAAGAGGGATTTGTTATTAAAAAGCTATCTAATGCTTTTAGGGCGCAATGGAGATGAAAATATATGAAAGGCAAGTTACCAAACAAGCAATCTCAAAGCGAGTCATAGATGAGCAACAAATTGATAGGCATTATAGCCAAAATGACATACAGGAATTATACAAGTAAGTCTTGTGAATTAACAATCCTCCAGCATGTTTTTGTAGAAAATCATGTAGAATAGATCAATCTAAAATGCTTACATTTATGTACTTATAAATACTTTTTATTTTTATTCTTTGTAGGACTGACCTAGATCCCACGGACCGACCCATTCCCTTGGTACCTAAGGACGTTTTGCTGGCCGAAATGTTACAGAAATACGAGAAGACCATCTACAAGTACCACGAACATCAGTCGCTGCTGGAGAACAAGCACGACGAGCAGCTGAACGAGGACGAGCGTAAGGCCGCCTGGGATGAGTTTGAGAACGAGAAAGTTATCAGAAAGACTACGGTTACTAACTTTGGAGGAATTCAGTTGGGAGGTACGTTCTCTTCTATTCGATAAATAGGTTAAAAATTCAAGAATTAACATTTACAACGATTTTTTGTATGAGGGAAAATTACTGAGAATGAATAGTTAAAAATAGGAATTAACAAAGGGCATTTTAATGAGTTTCAACACGTGTTGGGACATTCGATGTTAAGTATATAGCTTTCATGGCCACAGTCAACATATAATGGCTGTATGGTCAAAAATTGGCTCACGTTGCTTATCGATAATTAAACGTTTACATATCCAAGCATAAACCTATCAAATAGTTTGAACATTTCAGGTTGAATGCTGATTGCTCTGTAATTGGTAATATTCTCTCTGAAGGGACGCTTATAGATTAACGTCACACGTTTACAAAGGGCCAGATTTTGGTGTCTCTATCGTAGCTTTAGACTTTAGGTCAGGTCGAAAGCAAATATGATATGTTTTTTAAGATTTTTATTTAAAAAACACTTTTTAATGATATTTCTGACATTTATTTTGCAACATAAGAGGACTACAAACATAAATTCGGTACTCCAACATCTACAAGCAAATAGGTCACACTTACTAGCCCTTACAGAAACACATGTATGTTCTACAACAATAATAGTAAACTACCCCTATCCTGATTACGACTTACACACCAGATTTAGACATAAGTTCGGAATATGTATTTGTGTCCGAAGCAACCTTTCATGTCACCGGCAGGAAACACTCAATCGGCAAACATTGTGAATTTACTAGATATTCCGATATTTGGAAAGTCATTCACATAGATTAGGAACAATAGAGGCCCCAATACAGAGCCCTGGGGTACACCGGAGATGATTGGTCGAAACTGGGACACGTCATCTCGCAGCACCACTGACTGGGCTCGGCCCGACAAAAACGAAAAGAGCCAATGCAACGCAACACCCTCGAAAACCGTAAAACTCCAACTTCCGCATCAATATTCCATGATCAATACAATCAAAAGCTTGTGTAAGATCACAGAACACCGTCGCGGCCACATCATCACCATTCAGGCTTAAATAGAGCTGCCTCAAAAAGGAAAGCCCCGCATCATTAGTGCTTCTCACATTCAAGAAGCCAAACTGAACGGTAGAAGAATTTTAAATCCGTAGTGCATCGAATGCCGATCGCTATTTTTTGCCTCGTTCTCTGTTTTGTAGTCCAGTCAAATCAGTGAGTAAACTGTTAATATTTTTTTATCTATGTTGGGGTTTGGAACCTTCGGCAACATGCACTAAAACGGAATTTTATGATGATGCTAATATGGTTAGCGAAATGCGCGTCGAGTGCAATAATTCTGTTTCGGTATTGTGGATAAAACTCCGTTTTAGAGAATATTTTTTATGTTTATGGTGTTGAAGTAAAATGGATGGACATCGGGTGTTTAAATGTTGTAGAAAACCACTTAATAGCTTGGTTTGTGCTAACTGATTGCATGTATTTCCCCCAAGCTGTGGGGATCGATTGAAGGTATTCTCCGAGATTAAAGGGCATCTCGTCTTCTGTTCGGAAAGGTGTAAAAACATTTCACTGAATGAAGAAAATACTACTATACAGCGCTTCGCAACAAAATTTTTAATCTGGAAAAATCCCTGGAAGAAATTGAACAATTAAGGGATGAAACTGTCCGGGAGTTGGAGTCCAAACTGAGCCTGGCAATAGCTAACTCTGAAAAACAAAAAATCTTCATAAAGAGGCAAAGAAAACTTACTCAGGATTTTACAGAGGAAGCACAGAAGACTGAAGAACAATTGGCCCTGGAAGTTGACAACCTAGAGACTGTTAACAGAGAACTAAATTTGAAACAAGTTTGAACAAGTCTTCAATTTCAATTTCAGTGGGTTCTCAAACACATATGTTATGCAAAGCCATTTCAACTCACAGCATTCCCAGCTTCCAACTCAAAAAGCAAACCGGAACTTGCAAATCTGGGTGTACCAGATACCAGCATCTCAGAGGCCTCGAAGTTAAACTCAGAACTGCAATTCCAAATACATGACCTGAAATGAAACACTTACAGCTGACAATGACTGTTATGCTAAAGAGGTCAACCTACTTAAGAGTGAAATTCAACTACTTTTGAATAAGGAAGAACAGAGCACAGAAATGTGTCTCCATGATGAACTTTTAGCGGTTACGTCTGGTCCTATTCGTAGATACGAGGAAAGCGGGGATGAAAGCCATGTCTCAGAGAGGAGTAGATTCAGTATCATTCACTTTAGGAAACAAAGTCGAGGCGATGTAGGATTGGATATGGTCCAAAACCAGAAGAATAGAGCTCTTATTTATGGAGACTCTAGTGCTAGGGTTTTTTCTGCTAAGATTGGGAATATTTTAAACTCAACCCATATTGTGTCTGGTGTAATTTATTCTGGTTGTTCATTTCAACATTTGTGTAAACAAGTATTTCATTCTGTTGTTGGTTTATCATCCGTTGACAATTTTATTTTATGTTTAGATTTAGGTATTACAATTCCTACTTTTGCAGGACTTAAGAAGCTTGCTATCAATTGGTAGATTTGCAAATTTTATTGTTTACATGAAGTGCGGTAGCAGATCCACTGACAAGCATAAAGAGCTTAAAATGTTTCGCTTTATAAGTTCAATTGTGCGAAAATCAAATTTGTCTGTGAGGTTAATTTCGGATGACTTCGGAAAACATGGATTTTGTCACACTACAGACTCAGCATGGCAGCTTATATCTTTTTATGTAAAAATGTCATTTGCTATTGAACACAAGATTCTACTGAGATCTGTAAACTGCACGGGATCAGTGTTTTCTGATACATCAATTACAGCTGTTGATTCGGTTGATGAACCAATTATCTCCCAACAAAATTTGTATTCACAGAGCATAGTAAAAATACCACCGTAGCTCTATTAAATATTCAGTCTGTAAGACCCAAAACTGATGAGTTATTTGTTTTACTAGAATCACTTAACTTTCCTGGTATTGTAGCTCTTGTTGAGCATTGGCTTAGACCACTTGAACCTTTCCATATGCAAAACTATGTAGTTGTAACTAGGTATAATAGATTAAGCAGTATTCATGGTGCAACACTTATGATGGTGGAAAAATGGTTTCAAGATAGATTTAGGGGTGTTTCTATTAATGGCTTTGATTTTTTGTTGCAGGAGAAAGCATTTGAATTCTGTATTGTGTTTTTAAAAATATAAATGTTTATGTTATTTGTATATATAGGTCACCAGCCACTGATACTAAAAAATTTTTAAAAAATCTAGAAATTTTGTTGAGCCAATTTCCAATTAATTCAAATTTAGTTTTAACAGGAGACTTTAATATAGATTATTCAAACAAATCAGATCGAAATATACAATCACTGACTGATTTGCTAAATTCATTTAACTTGTCTTGCATGTTAATCAGCCAACAAGATTTTCTGCTTTCTCCTATTCTGTCTTGGATTATATTTGTACCTCTTTTGAAAATGATCAGGTGCAATACAATACAGTGAATGCTGGACTGTCGGACCATGAGGCAGTTGTAGTGGCCTTGCCCCTTTCGTATGATAAAAAAAAAACAAACCTCAAAAAAGGGTGGGACGTATTTTTTCGAAAAAAAAAACTTTAACACCTTTAAATTAAAAGCTAGTCAGTCTCAATGGGAAAACGCATTGAACTTGGATGATCCCCTTCAGGAGTTTCATAATATTTTGGTATCTTTATTTAAAAGTTCATTTCCGTTAACCACTATAAAAAATAATGCAAAAAAACCATGGCTTACAAAGGGCATAAAAATATCCAGTGAAAATATGAAAGAACTACATTATATCAGAAAGTATTTTTCTCAAAATATAACTTTTGTAACCTTTTATAATAATTATCCTAGAGTTTACAGAAAAATCATAAAGTTTGCCAAATATAACTATTATCAACGTCGTATATTTGATTCAAAAAATAAATCTAGAGAATCTTGGAAAATTGTCAACGGGTTGATAGGCAAGGGCAAGTCCCACCCTCAGTCCAGCTCTTCACTTCTTAGTGCTTGTCAGATGAATAGTTTTTACTGCAACATAGTAAGTAACTTCCCTTTTAATACTTATGGCGATGGTGTGGATTTTCATGAATATTTGAGTCACTTGTCTCTTCCGGATGCATTCTTTTTTGCCCCAGCTTCAGTCTTGGAAATTCAGGAAATTTTACAGCAAATTTCCAAAAAAAATCTTCTGGATATGATGAAATATCGGTCAGAGACAGCTTTGAATGTGTTGGCAGAGGCTATTAATATCTCTTTTTCAACAGGAATGTTCCCGTCTTGCTTAAAGAAAGCTTTTATTGCCCCTTTGTTCAAGGGTGGAGATGCAAATAATCCGTCAAACTTTAGGCCAATATCTATGTTACCTACATTATCAAAGGTAGTGGAGAAACTAGTCAAGAATAGGGTTGTTCAATTTTTAAACTTGCACAACCTTATTAGTGTACAACAATTTGACTTTCAGGCATCCAAAAGCACTACTGATGCCATTTTTAATTTTTTGGAAAAATTGTATCTTGGACTAAGCAGAGGTGATTGTGCAGCTGCGGTGTTCTGTGACTTGTCAAAAGCCTTTGACTGTGTCAGCCACAGAATACTGCTAAGGAAGTTGGAAGCTTATGGTTTTAGGGGGCTGGTTTGGGAGTGGTTTCGTTCATATTTGATGGGAAGAGTGCAGACTGTGACTTTTCAAGGCCAAAACTCCAATGAAATGGAATCCATCATAGGTGTCCCTCAAGGTTCAGTACTGACATCTCTCTTATTCCTAATCTATGTGAATGATTTGCCTCGTCTTTCAATAAATGGCCATTTCGCCATCTTTACTGATGATACCACCATTCTGTGGCATAATAAAGACTCTCAACAACTGTCTGACTTGCGTGTGGTAAAAAAAGTGGTGTGATGCTAATGAGCTTTGCTTCAATATTGCTAAGACCAATATCTTAAAATTTAAATGTGTTTTAAATGATGTTTATTTGAGCGATGATGTTGTGTCACCTTCTGACCTTAGTAAATTCCTTGGTCTGTACATTGATCCTGGGTTAAAATTCGAGAATCATATAAACTTACTATGCAACAAAATTTCTTCAGGCTGTTATGCCCTTCGGGTGATTGCGAATGCCTTAAATGGCTCAATGGCCAGAACTTCATACTTTTCATTAATTGAGGCCCATCTCCGGGATCATGTTCCCAATATATCTTTAATAAGGTTTTTATTTTACAAAAGCGGGCTATCAGGTGCTTATTTAAGGTTAGTTTTCGTGAGTCTTGTCGTTCCTTATTTGTTGAACACAAAATACTTACTTTGTGCTGTATTTTCATTTTGGAAACAGTCTGCCACATTTTTAACAAGCATAAGAATGAATTAAGTGTGGAGCAGGATACAGGTTATAATACTCGACAAACCTCATATGTTAGATTACCAATACCTAGATCTGAACAAGTAAAAAACTCGATTGTGTATAATGGGGGAAAGATGTTTAACCATTTGCCTTTGTCTCTGCGCCAAACGAATACCATTCTTGCGTTTAGACGTTCCACCAAGAGATTCTTCAAAGGCTACTATACCCTTACTGAATATTTTTCTGACAGATTTGACTGATAAAATACTGTATTTGTTTCACTTGTTTCCTGTTCCATAAAATGTTTTTTGTGTTGCTTGTAGGTAATGCTTTGGGTCTATTTATTGTTATTTTATATGTTATTGTCTAGGATTATCTACTGAGTTCTATCTGTATCTATAACTACAAATTTTGTGGCTAACTTTAAAACTTTTATTTGCTTTTATTTGACTCTTTATATGTAGTTTTTTATGTAATTTTATTACACTTAGGTGTTCCTTTTGTATTTTGACCTAAGTAGTTTTTAGTCTGTAGTATTGACAACCTCTTATTCTCTTATAGCTTTGTTAACAACAATATTTAAGTTTGTTTTGACAATAATGCATATTTTGAATTTGAAGAAGTAGGATCCTCACTAAGATTTCACATCCCAGCCAGAAACATTCCTATTTTTGATTTTTATCAATTCCCCCTTTAATTCATCTGCGTCAGTGGGAAACAGGAAAAAAGTAGCCGAAATACGGTGACCCATGCAATGTAAAGAGTCAATTTTGGCTGAAGAGGTTGATGACAAACCGATCTTCACTTGAGATGTAATGGAGGTATAAAAAGCATTCAACGAATCAGCCTTTAAGCTTGTAAGCACGCAAGAACTGTTGCACCAGCTATCCCTTTGTTTGTTATTAGGATTAGTTAATCGGTCATCAAAGTATTTTCTCCTAGCAAGTTTGATGGTCCTTCTATACACACACCTATCTATTAAAATATGTTACAAACAATGGACACTTGATAATGCTTTACCTGATTTTTTGTTTTTAAAATATCTGTAAGGAAATGCTTTATTAAAAACGTGCGACAGCATGCGATGAAAATAGCCCAACGGATCGCCGTGCGAAAGAGCAAAATACCACGAGGTGTCGCTGGAAATGCTGACAAAAGTTTCAAAATTTGACCTTGTAAATAATATTTTCTTTGTCTTCAATTTGGCGTTGGGTTGATTCAAAATAATGCCGAAAATAGAGATAATGGCTTCATGATCAGATAGAGCCGGATTCACGGTTCTCGTATCAATCATTGAATCAGGAAAACTTTTACATACAAAATCTATACATGTTGAAGACCGTGATGTTATACGTGTTGGTGCATTTACATGCATATGTAAATCAAATATTAAAAGTATGCTCTGGAGACGTTGAGTGCCGACATGATGTAATGAACGCCGATTTACCCTAATCCTTTACTCACTGTATTTTTCGGCCTTTTCGTCAATCTCTGTTCATTAGCTGTAACCGGGTTCGCAGTACCAGTGTGTTGACACCCTAATTGCGACGTAAAATAGTTTCCTTTATATTTGGGCAAACACCCATGTTTCGATACCTTGTTAAAACCACTTTCTGACTCTTACCAGTACTTAATTTCTATTCTCAGTTCTATTCACTATATTTAAAATAATTAAATAAATGTAAGCCACATCAATGATGTTTTTGAATTGACAAAATAGTTGAAAGGGAGCATTTTAGTAGTGGCCTAATTTATTCGCTTAATTTTTTAATACGACCTCGTATCTACGGGTCCCATACACGCTGTCTTTTCAACAAAATAAAAATTGTTCTCACCGGTATTACGATTAAATTACTGTGAATTTTGTTCCATGTATTAACTTTCCTAGAGTAATATATGTTTTTCTGCAAGCAAGTTAAGTAATCTAGTCAGTCACGCATTTATGGGCTAATAAAGAAATTCAATTAGCCAGCTCTGTTTTCCGCAGTGATTTATTTTTCAGCAACAATTTCTAGAGCTTAAGTTGGAAGTGAATCAGACTATCTTTTCAAATTTGCTAAAAAAAATTACTAATATTCACCATATGAGATGTAGAACCCGAATCTACAATAAACATCTCATTTTGCTGTACTACTTTTTGATTTTCTTCAAATATTTCAGTCAAAAACTTCTTACCTTTTTTTCTCGAATTTCGTCCTTGTTGTCTCTCTAAAAAAAAACAGTCTTTTTCCTGGTGATTATTTTTCTTACAAATTTGGCACACTTCTGTATATCTCTTTTGTTCACACATATACAAAGTGTATGCATAATGTTCGGCTTTATTACAGTTGTAGCATATTACGTTTAACTTTACACTAGCTGGTTTCTTTGATCTACAAAAAAGTCCTGGTTTTTTCCATTTATAACACGCTTTGTTTATCACATTAAAAGCTCACCGTCATTGTCTTTATTTATGGATTCTTCGGCTATTAATCTGAATGTTAGGGTTGTTAGTGTATGGTCCTGTATTATTGTCGATTCTCATGCTGTGCGCGAAAATGTTTATAAGTTTCTGACAAAGTACTTAGAATTTTAGAAATAAGCATGTCATCATCTATGTTTTGATTTAGTGCTTTTAGTCTGAATGCCAAGTTTTTTAACTTGCTAATATGCAAAGAAATGTCGCTGCCCTTCTCGTTATTACAGTTGAAGAACTCTTGCAACAATGCACAATGCACACTTCTGTGTGCATTGTATTCTGTTCTCTGAGGAGCGTTCTAAAACTGTCAAAGATCTAGAAAAGGAACTTAAAGACAAGGACAGATTAATCGGAAGGTTACGCCGCGCCGTAACAGTGCTAATTTTGATAGCCTTGTACAGGAGGCAAAAAGCAAATTTGCGTCAGATTTGGATAGGCAGAGGAAAAGAATTGAGACTTTGCAATCTGAAATCAAAGCCCTAAAAAATGAAGAAGCACAATGGGCAGAGAATATCCAAGCATACAAGGTCATGATGGCCGATCTTGGTAAACGTATTGAGGAGTTGACGGAGTCGAGCAGAAACATGATCTCAACTATTAGAACGCTCGAACTGGAGAATGCTGAACAGGGTAGGCAGGTGAAAACTTTGAACTATGAATTATTTCAACTTCAAAGCAAACATTCTCTGTCCACTACAACATCGTCACCGCCCGATGGAAGGCCTAACTCTAGGAAACATACATAGGCAAAAGTGAAGAATAGAATACTGCTAATTGGATCGGATTTGAAGGGCTATTTGTCTCTCTTTAAAAGACACACTACGAACAAATATGACGTTAACAGTCAGAGAATGGGCAAGTTGATGGCGAAGGATATGCTGGACAAATGCCTCCTATACTGCAGCAAATTTACTAAGAGCGACTTCGATTTTGTTTTCCTTACTTCGCAGAACTCTGTTACGGGAAAGCGCCTAAATAAGTAACTAATAGTGAGGTGTCTCAACGATATGATACACACCAATGTCATCTTGATTGGACCACCGCTAACTAGAGGCCGAGCTATACTTAAACCATTTTATAGCCACTCAGCATAGGGAAATGTCATCACTTGTTGACGCCGCGAATAGTGCTATGTTTGTGCCCTGCACAGCTCCGGGACCCATCGATAAGTTATGTATGACACTTTACCTGATTGATGTCTGTAACTTAAATTATCAGGTTTGACAAAATTAAAACGTAGTTTGAGGAGATAATCAAATTTATTTAAACGCTCAAATAATCATGCAACCCCTATGGAACACTCGTGTTCTACAGAAACTGCACACTACTGTATAATTTGGCAGATACACAATCTCATTCAACTTCAACCAATGTTCCGTAAGCAAAACAATATTGGGATTATTTAAATCGCTCAAAAATATTGTAGTTCAGCTATTTTATTCGGCACTGATTGAATGTTTAATAACAGGAGAGAATATTCTTCAGAACTGTTTAGTTTCAGCGAGAGTGCATTGTTTATGACATGTGTGTTAGAATGAATAGCCAGGAGCGTCCCAAAGGTTATTGGGAAATCGGTGGTATGCGAAGGAAAACCAGTTATTTCTGAGTGATTAGATGATGATGGTCTGAAAAATCTGTATGATATTTTCCAGGCTCAGGAATTTATATGTTGTATGCATTTATCGGTCGCCAGCTTCAGATTCTAGTGATTTCCTTTTGGGTCTGGAGAGTCTCCTATATGAAATTCCCTGCTCTTGTCATATTGTAACATCAGGGGACTTTAATGTAGATTATAACGATAAGAACTGTGCTTCTACAATGCGTTTGTGTAATCTGTTTGAATCTTTTTAACTTGCAAATGCATGTTGACTCACCGACTCGTATCACCAAATTCTCGTCCAGTGCAATTGACTATATATGTCCCAACTTCCCCAGCACTATGATAAACTGCACTACGAAAAATGCAGTGTCTGACCATGAGGTTATTGTTTGTAAGGTCTTGGATCTTAGAAAGCATGTTAGACGCGAGCTATGGACGAATTTTTAGTGACGGGAGTTATGAGCGTTTTTGCGGTTTGAGCGCCTTTGTTGATTGGCACAATGTATTTAACCGGTCTGATGCCGTCTCTGATTTTCACGCCAGGCTGGTGAACCTGTTTGATGTTGCCTTTCCCATTGTCAGGCTCAAATCGAAGGCTGCATCGAGGAAATCTTGGCTTACTGGGGTTCCTAAAGTATTATCTAAAAATCTGCGTTCCCTTCACATTATCAGAAAGTATACTGATTGTCCGGTCTTTCATCAATACTTCAATGCCTATCGCTCCATATATCGTCGACTAATGAGGTGTGCTAGGGAGTCATATTATCTGAATCTAATGAGTAATAGTTC
>MU182296.1:94161-129639 GCA_016904865.1 Pissodes strobi
TTTTTTCTGTGATTTACCTGTTTCTTTTACATATTGAAAATTGCCCCTACCTTGACTCATAGGAAAATGTCGATGTATATAAATTTGTATCACTAAAAATATTTCTTTTTTTTTTCGTAAAAATTAAATGTTTTGAAGTTATTGACTGTTTTTTATTTCAGTGTCAAATTGTTTTGTATATAATGTTAGCGGCAACGTCGTGCATATTGTAATCTACTAAAAAGCATAAGCTACTAAACAAATATCACCCTGTCGCAAGTTTGAACTTGAACTTGGAGATTGTTATATAAACATTAAAGGCAAACTATAAACAACGCGAGCAATCAACGGGAGCGACTTTGAACCTTATGCATGCAATGATCATCACTTTGTTTTATATAAATACGCTACCGAACCCTCAGTTCGGCAGACTTTAGTCTCACCTCCAGCTCCCAAGGTTAGTCACTTGACGACTGCCTTCTGGGTTTTATCCGCTCCTAAAGTTAGTCATACGACTGCTTTAGGTTCCATTCCTTTCGTACCAAACCTGGTACCGGTTAGTCACTTGACGACTGCTAGGACCAGGGGTTGCACAACCTCCATAATAAAGTCTTGACAAGAAGTTTGTCAGAGTGTTGAGAAAGACAAGTGTCTAAGTAGTCAGTTAAAAAGTTTAGTGAAATCTCTTAGTGCTCTTAAATAAAACCCCACCCTTAAGAAAAACTATAAATTATAAGACAGTAAACAAAGACATATAAACAATACCTCAAATCGAGAAAACATGCGCATCGTAGTAATCGGGTATAATAGAATCTCATTTTTTCTGCCCAATAATTGTTGTTAAAGTTTTATCGTTAATACATTGTTATTGTTATAAACTAAACGTGCTTACTTTACCATCTCTTCTTACCCCACGTAACGCGATCCCGGTCTACCTCAGTTACCCCCCGGCACGCTAAACAAGGCGTGTCCTCACGAGTAGAACAGCCAGTGGTAGATTAAAGGAAGCATTGAGACCCCGTCATTGTACTAATCGCGATCTCTGAGAAGTTATTCTTTAAATAAAAGCGCTACCCCCTAAGCTACTCGTGACAATATGTTTGTTTATTTTGAGATCTAAAATGTGAAATTTTTTGAAGAAATAGTGAAAGATACCGTGGTTGAAACTTCAAAACAAATGATAATCTGCCATAGGAAGTGAAGGCAAATATTCTCAGAAGGTGTGAGTTTGCAACGTGATCGTAGTGCTCCGACGTTGCCAGCTTGTTGGGATTTTGCTGAGGACAATGGTCGATACAAAGTGCTTAAAGTGCAAAAGCACGACAGAAAACACTTATGCTATACAGTGCTGTAAATGCGACAGGTGGTGTCACGCCAAATGCATAAATATGTCCAAAGCTCAATTGAATAGTTATCAAAATGAATTCAAAAACCGAAACGGTAAGAGATGGTTTTGCCAGTCCTGCGACGCTAAGAATGAAATTGTTAAAAGACCGTCTGCGTCTATAGGATCAATGGGCACTCCGACAAATTCCGAACCTAGGATTCCAGTTAAAAATAAAGAATATACACTCAGCGACGTCATGGGAAAGTTGGACCACATGGACGCCACATATACACATCGTTTGTAAAGGTTTGACGAACAAGTAGAGAACAACCAGACTTTAAAAGCTGAGATAGAAGGGCCGAAATCAAAATTTGAGTAACGCGAATTTATAGAGAAACCTACAAAGAATACGACACAGGCAATACAGAAAATCAATGATAGAGAATATGGAAAAAATATCTTGTTTTTGGACTAGCAGAAAGAGATTCCCAAGAACCAGAACAAAGAAAGGCACTTGACATGTACATTGAATCATGCTGTCCAGAAGTCTCCTCAACAGACAGTATAAGGGTATTTAGAATAGGAACATGCGTAAATGGAAGAGTCACACCTGTCAAGAATATGATGTTAGAAGTGTTTTCGGGAAAGTAAAGAATATTAAAAGAAATCCTTTATATACAGAATTAGTCTTCAGTAGGGTACCGTAAAGTGGGGTTACCTTGCCTAAAGGGGTAACTTTGCCAAGCAATGCATCTATTGTAGAATAAATATTTTTACTTAAAACTGGCAACATTGCAAGCTTAGTAAACACTTTCAGTTATCCGTTAGAGGCAGGTGCATGAGTCCCGCGCTTTTGTGAGTGTCAAACAAATCCAGTTAAAACTCTATAAGATATTATTTATTTTGCCAAAATTATCAACTTTTAGAAGCTCTGCTATTGCTATACTAAGGTATGTACCACCAATAATACACAGAATAGAAACTTGAAATTTGAATATGTTTTTTGTGTAGCTTTTGAGGTTACAACCATAATAAAACGATGTTGCCAAAGTTATCAAAAAAACTTAGTCACCAATTTTAATATTATGGCAATGTTACTTCATGTTTTTACATTGGCTTATCCAAATATTGATAGATTTTCTTTTAGGGTCAAAAGAAAATGCCAAGAAGCTACAAACGACCCATTGATTCCCGGCGCTACAGAGATTATACGGACGAAGCACTTGAAGAAGCCAATCACCAAGTTAGAAGAGGCAAATATCAGAAGCTTCAAATAATTACAATATTCCTTGAAGAACTTTACTAAATAAAATTAAAAATAAGCATCAACAAAATGTGGGAGCACCTACAATACTCTGAGCCTTTTGAAAGAAGCCTTGTAGATGTAATTGTGGCATGTGCAGAATTTGGAAGTCCCTTAACTATGCTGGATCTAAGATTTATTGTTAAAAGTCATTTGGATAAGGAAGGAACAAGAATCAGGAAATTCAAAAATAATTTGCCTGGAGTGGAATGGGGTTACAGTTTTTTGAAACAGCATAAACATCGACTTACTCAAAGGCAGTGTCAAAATATTAAAAGAGTGAGAGCCGAAAAGACTGAAGAAGAATTTATCAACTATTTTAATAATTTAGAGTGAAGCCTGCGAGATGTTGCTCCTTGTATTTTAAACTATGTTGAGACTAACCTCACAGATGACCCTGGTTCCAAAAAATGCATCTTTCAAATCCGGGTGGTTTGACAGTCCTAGTTTTCAGGATTGGTTTAATAAAGTGGTGCTTCCCTGGGCAAAAAAATTTGAAGGTCCCAAGGTCCTGATTGGTGACAATTTATCGTCTCATATCAACATTGAAGTTTTAGAAGAATGCCAAAGGGCTAATATATGGTTCGTGTTTCTTCCGTCAAACTCGACGCACCTCACACAGCCCTGAGACGTCAGTTTTTTCAGACCTCTAAAAATAGCCCGAAGCTCTATATTAACCGACTTCAAACTAAAGAATCCCAGAGATTCTCCGCTGAATAAAACCAGTTTTCCCACTATACTAAGAACCGTAATGAACAAAATTAAAATTAACCAGGAGCTCATTATAAAGAAGGGTTTTCAAAAAACTGGAATTTTTTTCCCTTGATAAAAATTCTGTTCTTAAATCACTGCCAGCAAAAAAAAATTGAGGGCCCTACTCTACAGATAGGAGACACAGTTGTCAATTACCTTAAAGAAATGAGAACTCCGGCAGGACCCAAGGAAATTAAAAGGAAGAAAATGGTTCATGTTGAACTAGGAAAATCAGTATGTTTTCAAGATCTGGCAAATATTGCTAATAATGTGGAAATGCGGGAAAGTATGGAGGATTCCATCGAAGATTATCAAGAACTCAGGAGAATGATAAAACTTTCGATGAGCTTGACTTGCCCCAGTTTATGAATTTTGAAAACCAAGAGAATATTCGAAATAGTAATAGCGCCCAAACCATCGACAATGAAGGAAATTTCGTGATTGTTGCTTTTAAAACTCAAAAAAGTACTGTTCATTTTATTGGGAAAATTCTTAGAAACGATGAAGACGATTTTTCTGAGGTAAAATTCTTACGAAAAAGAAAAACAGCGTTCAGATTTCCTGACGAAGAGTGAAATCGTCAAAGTTTTGCAGCAGCCGGGGTGTCCTTCTTCCTCGAGAGATTTATTCTATTTCGAAGATGGTTTGACAAATTTTAAATTTAACTAGGATGGTTTCTGTAATAATAATACTAGTGATTAGATAGGTTACCAAAGTTTTAACAACAAAAAAATATTGTTTCAGTTAGAGTTATATTTTATGTTTAATTTTGCATAATTTTTAGCGTCTAAAATAAAGGTCTTTTCTAAATAGTCGATAACTTTTTTATTTTTCAGGATATTTTTGTGATTTTTTACGAAAATGTTGGAAATTTCACACTAGAGCAAAATTTTACCAAAACTGGTCTAACTTTGTCTGCTTAAGCCATGGCAATGTTACCCTAATCCTGGGGTAACTTTGCCAACTTTTAGGCCAAACAAAATAAATATAACCCATTATTATAGGGCATTGAAAAATTAACTGATTATAGAAAACATGCCTAAATTTGACACATGTTATACATCGGGCACTGCAGCTAAAGTATTTTTATGTTATCAATGAAAAACCCCCAAAAGTTGGCAAAGTCACCCCAGTTTACGGTATAGGTTATTGAGAGAAGAACTGGATAGGTGTGTACAAGAAGGTGAACAGAACTTAAGGGAGAATTGAAAATAGTGAAATTAAAAAAAAAACTAATATTTTTTGACACACATGTCATAAACAATGCACTTTCGCTGAAACTAAACAGTTTTAAAGAATATTGTCTCTTGTTATTAAACATTCAATCAGTGCGGAATAAAACAGCTGAACTTTCAATATTTTTGAGCGATTTAAATAATCCCAATGTTTTGCTTACGGTACATTGGTTGAAGTTGAATGAGATTGTCTATCTGCCAAATTATACAGTAGTATCCAGTTTCTGTAGAACACGAGTGTCCCATGATCCTGGTAAATGATGTGTTTTTGGAGCGGGGTTTATTTGAGCGTTTAAATAAATTTGATTATCTCCTAAAAGAAACTACGTTCGAATTCTGTGTGATATTCTCCAGGCCCTAGAATTTATATATTGTATGCATTTATCTGTCGCCAGCTTCAGACTTTAGTGATTTCTTTTTGGGTTTGAAGAGTCTCCTATATGAAATTTCCTGCTCTTGTCATATTGTAATATCAGTGGACTTTATTGTAGATTATAACGATAAAAACTGTGCTTCTTCCTTCCGTTTGTGTAATCTGTTTTAAGTCTTTTAACTTGCAAATGCATGTTGACTCAGCGACTCGTATCACTAAATTCTCGTCCAGTACAATTGACTATATATGTTCCAACCTCCCCAGCACTATGATAAACTGCCCCACTAAAAAATGCAGCATTGTCTAACCGTGAGGCTATTGTTTGTAAGGTCTTAATCTTAGAAAGCATGTTAGATCAGCGCCGCGCTATGGACGAATTTTTATTGATGGGAGTTATGAGCGTTTTCGCGGTTTGAGCGCCTCTGTTGATTGGCACAATGTATTTAACCGGCCTGGTCCTGTCTCTGACTTTCACGCCAGGCTGGTGCACCTGTTTGATGTTGCCTTTCCCATTGTCAGGTGTGCTAGGGAGTCATATTATCTGAATCGAATGAGTAATAGTTCAAGTAAGCCAAGAGAATGCTGGAAATTTGTAAATGATATACGCGCTAGGAGCAACTATCAACCGGTTGGAAACCCTGAGGTTCCCCTTGATGAACTAAATACTTTCTTCAATAATATCGCCCAGAATCTCAATCCATCAACTGAACCCCTTGGCTACCTTGTTACGCTTTTTCAGTCCTTCTAATCGGCGCAAAACCTTCACTCCAGCTTAGAAAGAACCGAGAGTGAATAATTTCAAATTAAAAGAAAAATTGAGTTTGAGAATTTAAAATTAAAACTGTATGAATTTACGAGTGTCGATACGTAGGTTAGAACGAGTTGTCGTCGAGCGTACAAATTAGGTCCTAGTTCAAATGTCAGAGATTAGGCGTGAGTTTAATTTATAAGGCGCCACGGGCTTGTGACGGCACAAGCGAGAAATACCCCAAAGTTGAAATATGGAACTCGTTTTAGCTTACGCTTCGCGACAAAATAAAAAGATAACCACAAATTTGTTGTGTTTTTTTCTATCAAGAAAACCGATCAATAAAACAACAAATAAGTTAGAAAATTACTCAAAAATCAAAGTCAGTAACAAGCAATTACTCGAATCTTAACCTAAAAAAAACCTAAAGTCAGTGGCAAACAAATACTCAAATAGTATCAAAAGTAAATCCAGAACGTTTCAATTACTGAGCGCAAGTAATAAAAAATCAGATACCTACTTTAGCGGCCCTCTCCTCTGGAATCTTGAAATCAAAAGCTAATCAAATAAAACAAGTACATAGACAAACAAAGAATCGGTTTATTACTATTAAACGAAATATATCATGGCTGATCAAGAGAAAGATATGAGAAAGTGACCAGTAATTCTGGCAGATTAATTTATGGTAACAACTGTATTTCAACGAGAAATAGTAGGCTTTACTCGGATACTTTGATGAAGTAAATCACACGCTTTATCCAAACAAATGCCGAAATATTTAATCGTAATCTATGATAAACGCGTTAAGCATTAACAATAAAAAAAAAACGTTAATAAAATATGAACGAAGGTCAGCGATACTACAAATATCTACTCGTTATGGGAAAATTCAAGTAATTCGAATAATCACTTAATCAATGGCTAACTAACGGACGTCAAATCATGATTTCTTACAGAGTCGTATTACTAACTAGCTATGTTTATCTGGGTATCAGTTATGATCAGTGGCGGCTCGTAAGGAGCCATGGCACTACCGAGCGTCTCTTAATATTTCGAGTTTAACTTCCAAAGATTTTTTGAAGTGAAAACTTCTTTAGGCGCGTTTTGCGTAATTTTTTTTGCGGGGGTTGAATGAGACCGAGCAGTCACGCGTCATGCTCGGATATGTAACGTAACGCTCCTTCTACTGGTATGTTCTCGTATAGGTAGAGGGCTGAAATTTTCAGGGGATGTAGCCAGGATAAAAAGAAGATCCTGGACGAAAACGGGACCCCGTACCTCCCCCCGTTTGGCCAGGGGGGGCCACTTTAGGACATACGGGGGACCGGGGCTCTCATTTAAGGGGGAATTTTGGGGAAAACCGTTTTTCGCCCGTATCTGCAACGAAGGCTTGGATCGAAATTCTGACAAACGATGACCCCGCATATTGAAGTTTTTACTTCTGTCGTGCGGTCTTAAGCACACACGTTAACCGTAAATCAGGGCCACCTGATTGAAAGGTTCGGGCCACGTTTCGATAAGTAAAAAAAGATCGGTCTGACTCTATTTGTGAATTAACGTTTAAAATAAATCAAATAAGCTCTCGTTTAGTGAAACATCTTTTTCACATATTCACGCTTTAGGTATGCTGTCCGCAGAAAAACATGAACATTTTAATAATAAATTAATTGAACAATTTGCAACCAAAAAAGAAAGATGGATGAACTTCATATATTGGAAACCGTAGAACTAATATTATTAGTATTAAGAATAGACCAATTTTGTGCGCGCGTCTAAATATTGTACTTAAATAGGTAGTAATTTTTGTAAATTGACCTATGGTAGGATTCTTTATGGAAACTGCAAGTAGGTACTTTCAGCATTAACTTCTGGAGGTATGTGGTGTGTGTTTTTTTTTTTTTTAATTTAATTTAACAGAACTTTTTGATAACTTTTGAGTAAATTCTTGGCCAAATTTAATATAGTCTGGTGTTAGTTTCGTGGCAAAACTTTAGTTAGAAACCCAGAAATTAATAGGTAAATAATGGAAAAGTATCCGCCTTCCATTCTTTTAAATTATAATTATACCTATTTTGAAAATATCGCGAATGAACCATCAAAAAATGGTTGCCCGAGGTGCGTTTTTAACGTCTTTTTGGTAAATATTTCAGCGTGGCACCCCGAAAAATGTTCAATAATGCTTGCTTTTTTAACGATTTTTGAGTAAAAATTGGGCGTGACATAACCAAAATTTTGCGGGTTAGACTTCGACTGCGCCGAGCTGTTTCATACCGGAAAGAAAATTATATTTTGGCACCATCTTACCCAAAAGTCACGAGGCGCCACTGAGTGCACACGCTTTTTTTATAGAATTCTCAGCTCTACTTGTCAAGAGTTCAAAGCCATGCTTGGACAGCTGTTGACATTGCCTCCGCAGGTGCAGTGGTTATAATCCGCCTCATTATTAGTCTGTTTATATGTTTTGTGCGCAATCTTCTTTTGAAAAATTAAACTTTTAAGTTCCTTAAAAAACCATTGTGGAAAATTAACGGACGGCCTACAAACCTTGACCGGGACAAATCGATCAAAACAAGAAAATAAAATTGAATAGAAATTCTGAACTGTGTATGCTATATTATCCTCTATAACAGACTGCCAATTAAAGCTTAGGAAGTAATCATTAATTAAATCATAATCAGCATTCTTGAAGTACCTAATAGTAAGGACATTCATTTGGTTTTAGATTAATAGAGCAATTACTGCGAAATGATATGTCAAGAGGTGGATGAAAGGTGTCAGGGTTTACCGACCCAGTATTCCTCACTATGGCCTCATGAGTAAAATTTGCAAAACAAAGATCTAGAACATTATGTTAACTATGCCGTTTGTAGTGTATCAGAAAACACTCGGTATTTCATAAATTATATCGTGACGGCAATCCGAATATTTCGAGGTGTAGACGAAGGTTATTTACATTACCTACTACACGTAATATTATTGTTTAACTGCAAAGAAAGAGATACTTGACACGGGTGACAAGGCCCAGACAACCTTGCTGAATTGTTATTGTAACATTATATTTATAGTACGAACCTACACCAACCTAGGATAGAGAAGACTGAGTGACGCATTGATATGCGTACGTAGATTATAAGGGTATACATTATGTCGCGTTACTATCTTGTATATTCCTTGCTATAATTAATACAGAACTCTATAGTTACCTGGAGTTTTATTCAATAAATAAAAGGAGTTCTACACGTTGTACTGAGTTAAACCCAGGGAAGCAAACACATCACACGTAAGATGTTCTATTGATGTTTAACATTAGAGGGCGACAAACCTAATAAGTTGTCGGTCCGACACCAAACTATGTCAGAAAGGTTGTAGTCACCCACCACAATGACACGCGCGAACAGGCAGTTGAAACTGACCGAAGGTGGGCCTCGTAGATTGACACGTCCATAAGAGGGGAAATGTAAACGCAACCCATACAGTATGTGGCCTTCCACTACAGACACCCATATTTCTTCGACGGCGCTGTTGCTAAATCGTAAAAGAATGGATTTAAAGGATTTGTTTACTGCAATGAGCACTCCACCTCCGCGACTTTTAGCTGTTTGTAGAGTTTCTGTCGGTTCTGTATATGACGTATAGACTCCAGAAGTTCAGTATCATTAATTGTGGGATCAAGCCAAATCTCAGTTAAGGTTATGACAGAATATGTTTGAGCAGAGCAGAATATTTCTTTCAGCTTGCATTTTGGTAAAATATAGTGAAAGGTACTAATGGTTGAGACGCGCTGCTTGTCTTGGCTGAGAATTCTGAGACGCAGGCACATTACGTGGGAGGCGGGGGCGAAACTCCTTAACAGCGGTGCCTTCGGGCCAAAGGCCAGATTCCAGCACTCCTTTCAGGATGCCAATCTTCAAGGAGACCACATCCTCATTTTTATCAAGTATATGGCACTTCACATCACTTATGCAGAGTTTGGTTTGCACATAATCGATAACTTGCTCTGGGATGGTACAGGGGTTGCATCTACCCAGGTACAACCATTGTCTTGTCTCTCCGGCAATTAGGTTCGTGTTCGTATTGGTAAAAACACCAGTGCCAATAACCAGTTGTTTGTCACTTGAATTTATTTCCGGGTCACAATGATTGCCTGAGTGACCGGCAAGCTGTTTGTTATTACTGTTCAATGATCGCTGTTGAACAGGATTATCAACATTAACGCCACAATGTCAGAACCTGCAAGGAGTAAATTTGATGGAGTTCCTGTGACTAGGGTTTTCAGAGCTTTTATTTCATCCTCCAACTTACCAATCCTGCTTCACAAGTTCCAGCTCGACAATTCTTTTATCGTGAACCAGGATATTAGTAGTTGAGTTGTTTGCAGCCGTATTAGAGTCCTTGAGGTCCCAGGTAGATTTACCAACAGCATTGATATCATTTCTAAGCGTTTTTTGTAGCTGATCACTAGTTTTAACAATTTCAGTTTTGATCAGCGAAAGTTCAGTAATCAGACCATTATTAAGTTTCGAAATCTCTTTATGCAGCAGTGAAGTAAATGATGCCGTAATTTTGCTACTAAGAGCATCAAGATCAAGACTACGAGGCTGAGTACTGCTGAGAGTCGGAGGATCATTTTTATATTCAGTAATGGGTATAGCGCATGTGTCGCAGGCGAAGATCATGATTCTCGATTCATCTGCGTGACCTGTGCCTCGGATGTTGAGAGCTTTGAGCCTGATGTGCAGAAAGCTGAGTTGCAAGAATCACAATTTATTTTGTATTTGATTTCCTTTTCAGTCAGCGAGTTTTTACACCTTAAGCATGACATGGTGTCTTCCTTGCCTACTGAATTACAGCACAGGCCAAGCACGAAAAAAAAACAAAATTCGCTGACCGCAACACTTTGCACGTTGTTTAGAAAATACAAAATTCCAAATCACCATACTAGTTGGCCCAGGAATGCAGACTAATCTTAGCAAGAAACATTTTGTCATTATTCATTATCCAGTTGTAAATAGAAACAGCCAAATAAATGTCTTCAAAATCGTATTAATAATCGCACCATGGATGACAAATAAGACTGACATTACTAAAAATTCAACAGATTATATTTAGTATTATTAAATTCATATAAATATGTACAAATCCGTATCAATAAACCATTTTATTGACAAATTGAGACATATCTACCAATTTTTTTCGAATATTCTCAGCAAATCTTGTTCTTTCTAAACTAAACCAAATTAAATTCAGACGGAATATAACTACGTTTCGCTTATCTAAATTTTTACAAGACCTGAGCCGAACACAGCATATCTCCACATTTTGAATATTGTCTCGACTATTACCAAAGTGGTTATGAAGCATGAAGGCCTTACATAGTCCAAACTTTCCATGGTACTGGACAAAGACCTTGTGAGCTCAAACTTGATCGATAGGATAGCCTGAACTATTCAATTAGGTAAAACCTTGCCTAGCTCAGGTCTTGCCAGAATCACATTTCTTCTCACTTAAATTAGCACTATCACTATCGCTATCTCTTCGTAGAGTGTTCTTTCTTGTTGTAGTCGTCCAGCATAGATGCTACTTCCATTCTTTCTGCCGCGATGTGTTGAATGTTGGCCAACAGGTCCGGATACGGATTTATCGCTTTCACGAAGTCTTTCTGGTCCAACCTATATATTTCCGACACTTCGACCGCTATCACCGACGCGGTCCTTAAGGTACCCTTTATTATAAGGGCTATTTCGCCGAAGTGGGAGCCATCTTCTAAATGACAAATCTACAAATAAAAAGTTAGTGATTTATATGTTCGTCACAAAACTGCCTTTAGAATCATGAAGAATTGAAGAGGTTCATCACCAATACAGCGTTTGAAAATTTATATCAAATCTATGCTGCTTTGGAATGTCTGCACAGGATATAAATGTCATAGATAGATAGATAATATACTTTATTACTTAAGATACAAATCTTGACTACAAAGCATCCTACAACTAAAGAAATAAATTTATAAAAAAGATAATAACAAGAATAATAAAAATAAATGCACCTAAAATAAGAAACAACAGCATTTAGATTAAAAAAAAAGAAACAGAAGACAAGACACTAAACAATCAATAATACATCAATACATCAACAACATAAACTGAGATCTAGGGAAAGTCAAAAAGCATCCTCAAAAACCTCATCAATGCTGTAAAACGCTTAGTATCCGCAACATTCCTGAAGCAGAGAGGAACATGATTACAGATCCTCCGACTAAGGTATATTAGCGAGTTCTTAGGTAAGCGAGGAAGTCTAATACTTAGACGGAGGTTTTTCACACTTGTGAATCTGCACAGCTGTTTTCAAAATAAAGAGAGAAAAAAGTGTAAGGATTTTACCGAAATAAAGAGTGGCTTGCATCAGCCTCTCAACCCAGCCAAATACAGTTTCCTAACTGCTTTCTTCCGAAGCACAAATATAACGCCCAACAACTCGAGACACCAAAAGGGTATACCATACCGTATATGAGAGGTAAACTGAGCGCGCACCCATCCCTCCGAGCTCACGTCTTGCAACCCGGACCGTAAAACAGCCTGAAGATAGTTTTGACGATCACACTCAAAATATGATCTTCAAACCTTAGGCGACCATCAATAGAAGTATCCAAGAACTTGCAACTCTCTCTACTCTGGAATGGAGTCCGCTCATCGAACATCATACCCCCCATCGCAATTAAATCCCAAGCCTTAAAAACAAGCCTGTTTGAGGCACATCACTATCTCACAATTTGTAGATTTTGAACAGTCGGAATTCATATGACGCCACAATATGGTGGTATCATCAGCAAACTGAACAATCCTGCCCCGCAGCCCGATGGAGCCCAGCTCGTTAACGTACATCAAAAATAAAATTGGTCACAGCAAAAAAATAAACCTAAACAAAACAATAACAATGTTCAAGTAGTGCCACCAGCTGACTTTGACGTTGAAACTGCTGGAAGCGCTACAATCGCCGATGATGTTTTTGTTTCTGACACACCGTCAAAAGCCTCCTAAACAGCCGAGGCGCCAACGTTGCCATACAACCTGCAGCGAACCGCCTGAGTAAAGTTATTGGAGAAGCTGACGTGACGTCTGGTCGCAAACCTAGACACTCCCGAAATTCAAAAGTAAACAATGAAATCACTGTAAATGAATATGAAATCATTGAAAAGCCATCTAGATAAAAAAAAGGATGAATCTACTGAAATGGATGCTCTAATTACCAAAAGAGCCGATGAAGTAAATGCCAATAGTTTATCTGGCCCTGAGGAAGCAGACGAACCTCGATTCTTAGTAAAAATAAATAAAAAAGGTTCAAACTCTCCCTCGCTATCTACTCGTCCCACACTTAAATTTGGGACTAATACTGAGCAATTAATTTAAAAAATGGCCCAGACTAGCAGGATCAAAAGGATTTGGCTGTACATCTCAGGTTTTGAACCAACTACTGAGGAATCTGACATTCTCAAATTTCTGAAAACACAGAATTTTGGAGAAAATGTGTCTGCAACAAGATGTCTACTACGAGCGCCAAAGTTAAAAGTTCATTCTGGCTGGGTGTTCCAGAGGCCAAGCATCTTCAGATCATGGCAGTTGACCTGTGACCCGTGGGAACCTTGATAAACCATTTTCAGAACCTGCAGTACCGGCTTCTGGGTTCTACAAGAGGCCAAAGGACCTAACTCGATTTTTCCACATCAACATACAATCGATCAGGCACAAGGTGAACGAGTTGGATGCTTTTCTTATAGACAGGGAAACTGACTTCCTTTGCCTTAGCGAGCACTAGCTCTCGGAACCTGAGATACTGGGGCTTCATCTGACGGAACATAGGATGGCTACTTCAGTCTGCCGGGAAGAACACCGCGGCGGAGGACCTGCTATTTTCGTTAGTAATAAATATAATTTTACAATTGTACATGAAATCAATTGAGATGTGTTGTGATTACATAAAAGATCTTAAACTCTATATTATTTCACTTTACAGGTCTCCAGCTGGATCATTTCGGGTGTTCTTGGATGCCAACCATGTCCTTTTGGCTGGGGATTTCAATGTTCATTTCGGAACCGAGTTACGTGAGTGTACTGCAGTGTGTGGTCTTATAAACTCCTTTGGTCTGTCTCAGATGGTTAACGCACCTACTCGGTGCCTTGACAATGTTTTCTCTAGTTTAGATGAACAACATTTTGAGGTATCGATTATTGACTCTGCTATTTCTGATTATCTTGGGCAACTGGTAGAATTTCTTCTGCCTAAAAGGCAGAGTAACCCTGCCTCTTCTAAATGAATTTGCAGACCTATCTCACTTGCAGGTAAGATGGCCTTCTATTCGTATGTGGAACTTATTAATTGGGAATTTCTGGGAAATGAGGATATGATTATGGACTGTGGATGAAAGATGTACTTGTTTTCAGAATGTTTTAACTCAGGTTTTCGTTGCCTCATTTCTGGAAAGATCTTATCATAAACGTAAAGACCAAAATCACACAATAAACTGGTACAATGATGAATTGAAATCAATGAGTGAGGTACTTCGGTTTTTGAAGGAATTGTTTAATCAGTCTCCTTCTGATGTTCTGAGATCAGAAGGAGATGTTGGGCATACTATGCTATTTGTCAAAAAAAAACATACCGGGAAGCCCTGATAAATGCTAAAAGAACCTAAAATGACAATCTTATCAGAAACTCCACAAACCCCATAAAATGTATGTGGAATATCATCAATGAGTATCGTGGTGTTACAAACCATAATTAGTTATGAGGTTTCCCCGGATGAATTTAATAACTTTTTTTGCGAACATAGCTTCCGAGTTACAGAGGCACTAGGAATCTCCTGACTTTGATCCCCTTGAGCGTTTGGGTGTTGTGGAGCCGGCTGATGAATTATCTTTTGATGAGACCGGCTTCAATGATGTACGTGACATTTTAACAAGCCTAAAAACAAGAAAAGTAGGGACCTTTTCGGCCTTTCAACCGAGCTTATAAAGGGCATTAAAAATATTATCATTGGTCCTCTCATGAGACTTATTAAACTTTGTCTGCGTGAGGGTGTTTTCTTTTCAATCCTCAAGAGAGCAATGGTGGTACCAATTCATAAAAAAAGGGGTTACTAACGATCCCAGCAACTTTAGGCCAATTTCCTTACTTCCCATTGTATCTAAAGTTCTTGAAAAGTTTATGGCCATGCGCATATGGAGCTTCCTTGACTCCCACATGGCCAGAATTTAGCTTTAAAAAAGGGTCTAGCACAGCTTTGGCAATTTCGAATCTTGTGTCTGAAATACAGGAGGCTTTTGAGGAAAATGGATACTTGTCTGCTGTATTCTGTGACTTGAGCAAAGCGTTCGATTGCGTTTCTCATGACTTACTGCTAGGGAAACTTTGCAAATATAAATTTGGCGAAGCCAGTATCCAATTCCTTTCTAGTTATTTGACTGGCAGATCTCAGCTTGTTCAGATAAATGGGGTGACATCGGCGGAAAGGGAGTTGACTGTAGGTGTTCCTCAGGGCTCAATATTGGGTCCTCTTTTATTCTTGATTTACGTCAATGATTTACCTAACTCCGACCCTAGAAACAGTTATACCCTGTTCGCCGATGACACTATCATAACGAGCAACAGTTCGTCAATTAACGTGGTAACTGCAGCTTCGGGCATTGCTCTACAGAGTGCTGAGGTTTGGTTCTCTGCGAACAGACTCCTTTTGAACGTTGCCATGACTCAACGAATGTTGTTCTCGATGCGACGGCTTCCTCCTGAACGGCAGGATGCATCTCTGAGATTCCTTGGGGTGCATCTTGACGCTGGACTTCAATGGAGATGCCATACAGATTATCTTATTAAAAAGCTAACATTTGTCTCCTACGAAAACTCTCTGAAAATGTCTCTCTGTCCACTCTCTTGCAGTCATACTATGCTATTTGTCATTCACATCTTAGCTATGCCATTTTAACTTGGGGGCATAGCACTGATGCAATGGATGTTTTCCGCATTCAGAGAGGGGCTGTGAGGGTTGTTGGAGGCTTGAGTTATAGAAAGGACTGTCGATCAGCGTTTGTTTCCCTGCAAATTCTGACTCTACCTTCACTTTTTATCTTAGAGAACTTGTTGTTTGTGAGGGGTCGAATTGGCCAGCACTTGAGACATGGCGATGTACATAGTTACGACACCCGTGGTAGGGATTGTTTAGTGCCTGCCTATAGGAGGCTTCAGAGATATAGGGATGGACCCAATTGCCTCGGTCGACTTTTTTAAGGTGTTTTTCTTACACCTTTTGCCCCAACCCTTTTTCTTTCTCCGGTGCACTTGGACTGACTGCTATTTAGTGCAGCACTTTTTCCACCGACTATTTTGTTGGTGTAAGTTGGTGCAGGATGGTGGGACAATGGCGAACTGGCGGAAATTTTTGAGATGGCTTTTTCTTTCGCTGCTGCACGAATATTTGGCGGAGCTACACTGACGTACGCCAAGTGCAGTTGGTGTAGGTGAAAGAAAAACACCTTTATAACAAGCTGCTCCCTGCAGCTTTCAAGAGCACATTGAAGAGGTTCTTACTTAATCAAGCGTTCTATAGTATAGACGAATTTTTAAATTTTAACTGTAATATGTACCATTTTTGTTTTACTGTGTAGTCTGAATTTCTAACATATCAGTAAGTTTAGTATTATGTAAACTTGTCCTATTTACTTGTCTTCTTAAATTCAATTTGTTTGACATGTTGCTTATATGTAGTTTTAGCTTTAGGATTATCTTGTGTATCTTCTCTTTTTGACGTGTGTAAATACTTTTGATATATTGACACAAATAAATGATTGATTGATTGATTTACGGTTCTTTAAATCCTGAATTGCCTCCCTAACCTCAGCGAAACTCGCAGGGTAAAAGAAAAAAGAATTTACGAACGACTCCTGCCGGAGATCCCTCAATAAGCCCTCAGCCACACCACAAAAATAATCATTCAGCGCGTTCGGTTCCAACTGCGGTTTCGCAATCCTTCGACGGTAAGCCCACCTAAAATGGTTTACAATCGACCAACTCTCCCTCGGTCTGTTGGCCGACCCATTCAAACGCTCCCTATAGTCCTTTTCCTTTACAACTCTAATTATCTTCCTGTACACCCCGCGATAACTCCAACAATGTCGAACAATGTTCTGATCATTAGTTTACTTGCACAATTTAGACAAAAAAAATGAAGGTTTCGTGCCGATGTGTGATCCATCGTTTACGGTTCCTGGTCTTGAGCATTATTTTTTTATTTATTTATTTATAAATAAAACAGAAAGCGGTAAAACCGATGAGTCTGTTTACAATAAAACAATAGCCAAAACTCAGTTCAAGTTTGTCGAATTGCATTTTTCTATGATGTATAATGTACCAACACACCACCAATGTCTTGGATTCCAAACTGGGTGTGCATACTCAATCTTTGGTCTTATGTATGTCTTATACAGCTGAAGAATCATTTGTGGACTAGTATTATTGAGCCAAATACGCGAAAGAATTGGCCTTTGTCACAATAGAAGCAATGTGTTTGTCCCATTTCAGGTCATTTGATATTATAATGCCTAGATTCTTCGAGAGATTCTTATATGACTGGACATGTTGCAACACACATCCATCCAGCATATATTGGTTTCCTAGATCTTCTGGACTTGTGGATAACACTACACATTTGTCAGCATTTAGCTTCATCTGCCAATTTTTGGACCATGTCTCAATTGTTGCTAGATCGTCTTTCATGTCAGAATATTGGCTCGAAGCATCGCAATATAACTTGGTGTCATCTGCAAAGAATGATATATTGGTCTTAATTTCTTTACCCAGGTCACTAACATACAACAAGAATAAGAGTGGTCCTAGCACAGATCCCTGTGCTACTCCACTAATCACGTCCCGAAACGAAGAGCATTCTCCATTTACTCTCACAGTAAAGGTCCTGCCTCGTATAAAGTTGCCTATCCATTTGTGCAGACAACCCCTTATTCCAAAGTGCTCCAATTTGTACAGGAGCCTTTTAAAAGGTACCTTGTCAAAGGCTTTCTCGTAGTCTAGGTAGACTACATCTGTTGGTATATTTTTATCATAGTTTGCAGTCCAATCATTCAAACATCGAAGCATTGTTGATTTCTTTTTCTGGAAGCCATCCTGGTTGTCCGGCAAGATTTCATTTATAATTGAAAACTCTGCCAGTTCCTTCACTATAATTTTTTCCATCAGTTTATTGACTGAACTTGTTAAGCTTACTGGCCTGTAGTTTTCAGGTTTAAATATGCCCCCCTTTTTATAGATCGGTGTAATAATGGCTTTCTTCCAACTGGTTGGTATAGTTCCAAGGGTAATTGATTGATGATGAATTCATTGCAAGACTTAGAGGTGTTTTTAGACTCTCTGCACACTTGTTTAAAAATATGGATGGAATTTCATCAGGTCCAGGACTTGAGTCGGTTTTAAGGTCTGATATTGCTTCTTTGACTTTCTCTGGAGTGAAGTTTATAGTATGCAGCGAGCTTATGTTCCTGTAGCTGTTGGGAAGAATAGGAATCTGATTGTTTTCTTTGGTGTACATGTTCTTAAATTGGTCTGCAAACATTTCTGCAGTGTCCAAATTATTTTCTACTAAGGAGTTAGTTTTATTATCCTTTAGGGTAATTTTTGTAACTTTGGAATTTAGACTTTTGCTTACATACTTATAGAATTTTTTGTTTGATTTTGATTGAACTATGTTTTGTTCGTAACATATTCTTACATTAGAAATTGTGTTTTTTAGTTTGTTGTTCTGGAGTCTATATGCCTGATAGTTCTCGTCTGTAGTGTTATGTCTATACATATCCCAAAGCCTGCGTTTTTTGTCTATCTCCTTGAAGATGGTTGCAGTTATCCATGGTTTCTGCGGATTTTTCCTTATGGATTGGAGTGGGATAAAGGTGTCGATGGTTTTCTTGATGATTTTCCCACACAATTCATATTTTGTGCGGTTGGTATTTGTGTTATCGAAGTTTTGCTCGCTTATGTAGTTGTTGATGGCATTATAATCTGCCTTCCAAAAGTTTCGTGTTTTATTTTTAAATGTTTCCTTGCCTTTTGCCTTTATTTGAGATGTACCAGTAATTACTACATGGTCGCTGTGTTCAATTGGAGAAGAACTTTTTAAGTCATATATTAAGTTTTTTCTGCTCTTTTGCTTTAATATATTTAATGCTTCTTCTTTATTTGGAAATATTATTTTAACGGGTCTCACTTTGTGTTCTTCATATTTTCCTATTCTCATTATCTTTAGATTATTTATATTTATATTTGAATTTACCTCCTTTAATATTTGATGAACCTTATTTTTATCCTTCTCTATTCTATCCTCCCTGGTAGAGTATTCTGAAACTTCCAACACACCAAAGAGGAGC
The DNA here is from genome assembly GCA_016904865.1 of Pissodes strobi. Lineage (NCBI taxonomy): Eukaryota > Metazoa > Arthropoda > Insecta > Coleoptera > Curculionidae > Pissodes > Pissodes strobi. The sequence goes on from MU182296.1 coordinate 113,301, forward strand.
ACATTTTGTGCCCTTATTTCTCGTTCTTGCAGTTCATACAGTGTTGGTTCAAGGTTCGAATTGCTCCCAATTGGTTTAGCTATGACTTAATTTTCCAGGTTTTTCATGTCCTGTTTGAGGGCATCCAATGATGGTTGAAAATCTGTAGTTTGCTGATTGGATTTCTCTTTTAACTTGTTTTCCAGTTCCTTGAATTCTTGAGTAAGTGATTGTGTCTTTTGTTCGAAAGTTTTGGCCACATCTTGCATAACTAGGTACTGCCGCTTTCATGGCATCTTTCAATTCTCCAAAATCCTTCTTAATATCCTCCGTATCATGTTTTAAAGTTGGTACTTGCTTAATGGGATCTTTACAATCTTCACAGAAGAAGAGTAATGTCCTTGTCGTCATTATGAGGGTCCTTATTTCTGTAGCACTGGTATTGGAGCAATTTTTGCAAATGATTTTTCTGCAGCAGTCACAAGGATATCCAAATATATCAGTTTTTGATTCCTTCATAACTCAGTTCACTTTACACTTAAAGCAAACATTTGCCATATTTGCTGATTTATTTGCAGTATGTTTTGTAAATAATTAAATCGTCAGGAAACACTGGCCGATAGAAGTGGCAACAATGTTTCTATCTCGATTGTTTACAAGGGAACCGTAACGCGGTATTAGTGAGAAATAGTTTAGAATTCTTGTGTTTTAGGAAGAAACTTTGTTTCCATTTATGCCTTGCACTTTCAACAAGACGCCGAACCACTTTTCGAGAATTATTTTTCCGAAAATCACGATAAATTTCGACTTTGTTTATGCTAGAAAATCGACAACAACAGGCGATGTTGCCGGTTCGCGCACACTCTTACAGGGAAACATTCTGAACATGGCTCGGGAGCCATTCGGAACTGCATCCCAATTAACAGACGCAACAGCGCGAGCAAATACATCAAAGTTCGACCCACTGAAGATTCTTTCCGGGTGACAATCCAGCGCCACAGGGGATCCGAGCAAAAATGGCCTCATGATCAGAGATCCCAAATGAGAGTACAGAGCATGTAACATTGCTTAAATTGGTACATAAACAGTCAATAGTAGTAGCAGAAGAGGATGTAAATCGTGTTGGAGCACCAACATGCATTGTTAGGGCATACGACTGCAGAATGCCAACAAGTGCAGTTCGCTGTGGCATGGAAACAATGTAACAATGGTATAATTAACATTAAAATCACCAACTAATATAACTCTAGAGTGCAAGGAGACCCGGGACAAAAGGAAATCAAGCCTATTCAGAAACACACAATATCTCCAGTAGAAGGCCTGTAAATACAAAGAACATACACATTAAAATGCTTGGAGAAAGCAACTGAAAATTCAAAAACATTCTCCATCAAAAAACTATCGAGCTTATCAATTTATTACAGAAAAAATTGTCAAATGGCTGTTTAACTAAAATAGCAGTACCTCCATGTAAGGAACTCTGTTGAAAATAAACTGAAGCAGGAATATCTGATTTCCTTCCAGACTATCGAACCTCATCGACTCCTACCAATCAGATACACCCAAAACAAAAAGTCCTAGTTTTCAAAATTCGTTAAAATCAAAAATATCTCTAAAAATCTTACCTCTTTACCTGATTTTGTGTAGATGGCCACCGTACCCGTGGATATAAAGTACATACTAGTCCCTGGGGTATTTGCTTTTATGATAACATCGTTTACCAAGTAAACTTCTATCCTTAAACATGATATAATACGCACCAGCAAGTTGATGGGTAAATTTCTGAAGAAAATTACATTTTCTACCAATTTCCTGCAAGCGTGCATGTTTATTTCCTAAAACGAATAATGACAAAACATGCTTTAATTTCCAAATTAAATGCATGCCATCGATGTTTAGTTAAATTTAGTTGTTTCAAAACACTTACTTGTCTCAGTTGTTCCGAGATTGTGTCCAGAATTTCGTTTTCCCGAAAATAGCTCTTCTGGAACCGAAATTCGTAATAAATTAGAATCCTACTCCTCATATGCATAGGCAGCTGTTTATGACGCATGTAATCTTTCAGCTGCCTTTCCATTTCGACGTACTTATGGGATGCTGATGTTTTTCCTTTCATTATTTCCATTATCATCGCTAAAAAGGTGATCGTGAAACCTCATCAACATCACAATATTTTCTTTAAACACATTTCCTTGAGTATTCTAATACGAGACCAAGCAAACTTTTATTCTAAATAATATTTTTAAAGGTATTTATCGTGAAACTTGTTATCAATATGTGTCTACAGTAATTATTACTGATTGCAGTTTATAATTTGTGGGCTCTGTCTGTGTGTATTCAAACTGATCTTATTGCTAAGCAACATCTATTGCAAACAAAATGAAAATAGTTACCTAAAATGTATATAAAAAACAGACTAGAAGCGTACCAGCCGAACCAAACGAGTAAAATTTCAGCTTCCGTAGCAGGCAGTACTTTGCCATAACTGGAATTGTAAATGATGAGGGAACCTCTGTAAAAGGCACCGAGAAGTATGTCCATAACTGGGTTATCACCCTTGGATTCTCGCCTAAAATAATTGTAAGTTGTTAAGGTTAGATATGGTTCAATGCAAGCGGCTGCGGCGACTGTTGCACTCACGCATCATCAGGAGCAATGCCTATAGGAATTTAAATTAGACTTTTGGGTAAAGTACTATAGTTTTGTACATAAAAGGGGTGCTGATGGCCTTTTGGCATAAACCACTGCTGACTTTTTAGGCTTAGGGACTCCTAATGATGCCAACGAGATCAGTGAAAGTCAGTCTGGTGCAAATGGGATTGATTCCTTATTAGGAACTTGCTTAATATTGAGAAAAACATGTATCCCATTAGTAAGACATGCAATAAATAGCGCTTAGATGTTTTGTAAAATTAATTGGCATTAACTCACTGAATGATGTTAGCCATTGTTCTGGCCCTCTTAAAAATTTTATTCGTTTTGGTTGATAGGATTTCCCTTAAGAACTTCAGCATGCAACACACCACGTGCCAATATAACAGTGTAAATACTACTACCAATGTTATCATGTAAGTGTAGTAATTCACGTCTAAAATCTTAAAGAAAAAGGTGTTAGTACTAACATCTGTGAAATACAACTCAGAAGTTTGTCTTACCTCTGCGCAGTACTTGAAATGTTTGTGAAATCGTATGATCAGAAGGTACTTGACACATTGCAGAAAGTGTATAATTATTTCGAATCCTATGGGAAATTCCATCCAGGCTACATGACTAGGACAACAAGCCAGAAGGTCGCTAATAAAAAATGTCTTCAGGTACTGCCTGAAAATAGAAGTGCCTTTTAGTCATATAAAAACGATGTAGCGTAACGCGTTTGAGATTTTCTCTATTTCATATCGGATGGATTGGCATATGGTTAGACCATTGCCGCAACTGCCCATTTTTTGAGTTCATTACTGAAAGATTGAATTTTACTATTTAGCAAATTCCAAAAGAAATATTTGCCTGACAAAAATCCAAGTTTAAAATATTTATTAGTTGACTTCATCAGTTTTGACCGCAAGAATACCCAATATAGGTATATACATCAGAACAAATTACACATTAAATTCTGGTGGAGGGCAGCTGGCAAATATCCGGAACTCTTACTGAGGGTGTCAATATATTGCATTACCGCGCACCTTTTGAGTGTAGAGTCTTGGCCAGGCATAATAGGGTCAGTTTTGTCTGGGTTCCCCCGGAGAACGGAGATGCCGATCGTCTGGCACAGCAGGATTCTGCAATGCAAACGATCTGTTGGTGATCCGTTTGGATGTAGGTAGTAAAGGGCATGCGCATACTATTTTTAATTAAAACTTGTGAAGTAATTTCAAATCATGCAGAAAAATATATAAAAAGGCCACAAGGGGAAGATTTCTATCAGACAATCGAAAATTTCAACGATTTAAGAGTCCATTTTTAGTTTTTCTTTCAGGTACTGATTACTCAATACTCAATATATTTCATATCATTATACATAGGTATTTACACTCGTCAAAATAGTAGGAAACTATAGTAATAAAATTAGTACACAGTTATAAAACTAAAAACGTAGCCTAAGCATCTGCACAATTTAAACCTTAAATATTTGTTAAAATTATAAGTACAACATAAGCTTGCTGTTAGACACAATACAATTAAACTACAGTAGAATTATACAATAAAATTAGACTAAAATGTTTGTTTAAAAATAGAAAACATCAAAATATATCAAATGAGTAAAAGCCCAAACTCTGCCTAACTTTACTCTTAAATTTGTGTCGTTCCAAGCTCTTTATGGAATTTGGAAGAGTATTGAAGAATTTTATAGACAAATAGCCTAGGCCACCTTGACACCTTTTCAACCTATGATAAGCTGAGATGAGTAAGTTTTTTGTCTTGTATTTTAGCCGTGGACCCCACCATGCACTCCGAATTTATCCCCTTTGTCCTTCACATACATCAAATTCTCTAGTATGTAATGAAATGGTAAGGTAAGTATATTAAAATGTTTAAATGCTTGTCTGTAATCCTCCCTGAAACCCAGATCCGCCATAATTCGGATAGCCCTTCTCTGTATCCCAAAAACTCTGGCCACAAGTGGGGAGTGACCCCAAACCAAAATACCATATGCCATTACAGAGTGAAATATAGCATGGTACGATGTTTTCATAACATGTTCCGATACATTTTGGGAATGGTTATGAAGAACAAAAAGAGAGAGCTTTGATGAAACCTGATTAACTTGGACATCCCATCTCAGAGTGGGGTCAATGTACACTCCAAGGAACCGAACACTCTCCCTATTCTCATTAACGTTTCTAGAATATCTGAGGGAGAAAACCAATTTTTCTGTTTTGTTTTCATTCATGAGTCCTTCACTCTTGCCTGTATAGCTTCACGCTGTACAACTGTCTGATCAACTGATCCCACTGACCGGGAGACAGTGGTGTCATCCACAAAAAGGATGTATTTTTCTTTATCGCTGTTTAAAGGAAGATCATTTACATAAATTAGGAATAGAATCGGCCCTAGGACAGATCCTTCCCTTTCCTCAGGACAGACCCCACCCACACTGACAGCCTGGGATCTATTACTTAGATAGGAATTGACAAGTTTAACACTATTTGTGCTAAAATTATAGTGGGCTAGCTTGCTCAGCAAGAGTTGATGGGAGACGCAGTCAAATGATTTACTCAAGTCGCAGAAAAGAACAGCATTATGTTGGAGATTATCAAAAGAATCAAGAATATCGGCACTAAGATTTAATATACCCAATGTTCAATCGTCTTCCGGTGAATATAAGATGTATTCAGAACATGTCTAAATTTAGGAGGGAGACTAGGAGACTGCTGGTACGGAAGGCCTATTATACTGTTACTGAGTATTTTGAGGATCGGTTGTGAAACTAGTTGACTTAGTTCAGGTTTTTACATCTAAATTCTAAATGTTTTAAAATTGTTTTACTGACTATGTGTATTGTGATAGAATTTGTTTGGGCGATTCATTTTTTTTTGTTTCCACTGATTCTGCTCTTGTCTTAGTATTAAGTATTTTATTTTTAAATAGTTATGGGTCAGCTTTGTCAATGAATACCACATGTATTTTGGACATTAAAGCATGTTTTGATTTGATTTGATTTAGTATTCCTGCCCGTTCGAAAACCAAGCAGACTCCGTAAAGCACCTGTTCCCCCCAAAGATCTACACCAACCTCAATGCCATGCACTTTTCAACAATCTTAGATAATACTGGCAACAAAGAGATGGGCCTGTAATTTTTGTCGCCATTTTTATAGACAGGCCTTCTTTAGTATGTCAGGAAAGATATTCTGACTAAAACAGCAATTTATTAATTTAGGTAAAATTAAAATTAATGTCAGCTCTTCATTCTTTTGTCTTTTAAGGCTGACTCTTTGAAATTTATGAGTCTCAAAATTTTTGTTATTGGTATGGGTTCTCGTTCTGTTGACAACTGCTCATCATCGGATGATGCAATGGAGACATGTTGTATTGTATTGTCTAATTTGTCTTTTATTGTTTTCATACTGCCATTTGGAGTCTATGGTGGGGAAATATTCACTTTACTTCCAAACACTTTATCAATCATATCAAAATAGTCCTAAATTACAGCTTCTCACCACTACTAGCGGATAAATACAGCTTGCGAGAAGCCTTTCACCCTTCCACCATTCCACAGGTCCTGTTTTTTTTCACTTCACACATTGCCCTCCGCTCGCTTCGCTCCCTCCGGAGTGCAAATAAACAAAACTGACCCAATTCTAACCCAAATCTAAAAAACCATAAAGGCATCTGTTTGTCAGGGACTCGTGGAACAGTGGACGGTTGAACGCTCCTCGCAACCTCTATTTATCCGCTAATCTCCCACTTTGCTGTTGTTTTTTTTTTATACATTTATACATATTCAACATGTTTCTATATCTGGAATCACACATATTCTCAGTTACATTAAACTATCCAATCGTACACATTTCAGATGCAATTCCATATCATAATTTTGGGCAATTAAATTGTTGTTCCTTGTTCAGCCTTAATTCAAGTAAAATAAATTTTGTGTTGTGTGTCCATTCGAAGTTTTCAGTGTTCTCTTTAGAGAGTCCGAGTTGTGGTTTGTGGTTGTTCCATAGAGGATTTAGGTATTTGACAGTATTTTGAAATGATTGACTGTTCGCATGGGCTATCGGGCTTCTCTTCCATTGTATATTGATTGAACATCCTAGCATATTCTTCAGCACTCATTTCATGTAAAAAAGTAAGTCGACAAGGCGCTTAGAACAATAATTAGAGGGGAAATAGTGCTATACTTACTGCTATATACGAGGCTATTTAGTAAGTTTGCTTATTTACAAATTCTACATACACATATCAGGTGTCATTATGTGTGAATAATACATTAAACAGGCCATCATTATTTGGAGTACCTTGGTTTAAGTCCATTTTTAATATGTAATTAAATAAATAGAAAAAAGTAAAATAAAATAATCAAAACAAAAACAATATATCTCTAACCCTACTTTCGGACACTTGCTTTTTGACAGTAACAGATGACATATGAGCGGAAGCAGAAGGTGGTTTTTAAAGTCATCGTAAAATTCCGTCCATCGGAAACATCGTGACGTCATGGACATACATCGATTAATTGCATCGGTGTGTTTTTACTATTTACGTATGAAAACAATTTTATCAACTTAGTCGTGTTTTATTAGTGGGGATTGATACTTCATTAAAAGGAAAAATGTTGTAGACCTAATTGTTTTCTTTTATTTCACTTCAGGTTTAGCCGGAAACACGAAAGTTAACATTTTAAAAAAATGACAGTGCTAACCAAATGCCAAATATACAGAAATACTTAATTCACAAAAACGCAGTTGCGTTTTAAAGAGACTATTAATTTTTTTTTGGGGTTATTACTGAATATATTACTGAAATAATTTACAATTTTAGAATATGTTACATTATGCTAAGGTAATTTCTAAACTTATCTCCTTATCTACTCTACACCTAGATATAAATATCTGTATGTGCAGTTTATCACTATTTAAAGGCTTAAACATTCTAAAATCTGAAATAGCTTATCTAAAATCAGTAAATTTCTGAAGTGAGGAAGAAAGAAAAGAACAAGAGGAGAAAAAAAAAACAGTTCAACACGAAGATGCAACTATAGCAGTACCAGAAACAAATTTAAATTTTGGACTATAAAATGTAGATATTTTTGTTTAAAAATATTTTTCCTATGGATGTTTCTAATATAAATAGGCAGCAGGTTGTAGAACTTAGGGGCCAGGTAATTAAAAAATCTCAAATTAATATTAGAATTACTATTTGGTATAACAAGATGTTTATTAAGGTTATTTCTAGTTCTATGTGAATGATTAACTGTCGCAATAGAGGATGGTTTGGTATAAATAAACAGGCATACAGAATAGATGTACAAAGATCTAACATTTGGAATATCCTTAAAATATAAGAGAGCTGTAGGATATCTTTTGTTCATCTTTAAAATAACTTTAATAGTGTAATTCTGAAGTACCTTTAATTGATTAAGGGCATTGTCGTACGTATGTTTGTTTCTTTTTGTAAAGTGCCATGTGCGAAGTGAAATATTAGACATACTAAAATAGTAAAAAAAACAAGTCCCGTCCGCGTCCATTACGGTTTATAACCGTTGCTCGCTAGAGACGATTGAAAATTGGTGTCTAGAATGACGAGGAGGCTGCCTGCCATTCGCGTCTACCTACAGCAATTTTGATCCTTCACGCATGCGTACGTGCTAATTCATATATTTTTCAGTTGTTTTTTTCTCGATTTTGGACATTGCCTTAGGTTAGTTTGGTCTGGTTACGCCCGAGCGGAGGGCAATGCGTGGGGTGAAATATTAGAACAACACCGCTGAGTGCTGCCAAATGCGCAGGTCCGAAAGTCGAAAATTTGCTGTAGATAGAGGAAAGCCTGCCTAAATCATTACGTTTGCCCAAAGAGTTAGTATTAGAACTCCATTGTTTTTTTAATAAACCATTCTTAATTTATTTTTTGCGATTTAATGTTGACCCAAAACCATGTCATTATTTTCAGTACTTACTCCAAATCTGACAAACCTAAAAAATGCATGAGGCGCGTGGGGAATCGCGCCAGTTTTTGAGGGGAGAGTGGTTTAAAGCAGTTGGCAACGTTGCGCGCATTCGCGCCAGTTTTTGAGAGGAAAACAGTTCAAACCGTTCAAGTTCAAAGCAGTTGGCAACACTGATACTGATGGGTGAAGTAAGCCGGTGCCGGAAGCGTTTTTAACAATTTTAGATGAGATGAAACAATATAAAAGGTAGGTTGTAACAATTTTATACTGTAAATGTAATGAATAGGCTAATAACAATAACCTATCTCCTATGTGTAAGTGTAACTACTAACTTTCTAGTCTATATACTATATTTGTTTTTTGATGAAGCTGAATGATATTACGTTCGGGGCGGTATAAACTTCGCTATTACTTGAGATTACTACATTGATTATTTTGCCGTAAGTACCCAAGAGACAACCAAATAAAGATACCTATCTTATAGTACCATAGTGGATTCAATTCAAGTATTCAACTCACTATTCACTGGTAATGGCCGCGTCACGTCATAACTTCGTAAGTCTGATTTTCATGTCGCGGAATTCAATTACAACGATCCAAATTGCACCAATTGTGCAAAATGTTATATTTTTCATGCAATTAATTGCAGCCACTAGTAACTTGGGAGAGTTACTAGTGTTCCATTATGAGAGTTACTAGTGTTCCATTACGAATCTAGATTTTTTGTATATTGACTATACTCACAACCAAAACTTATACAACACCGACAGTCCACATTATAAATTAAAAAATAAATGACTAGGGTAACTTTGTGTCAGTAGTCAGCCACTTTTGATCAATTCCAGCTTTCACATTATAGTAATTAATTGCATTGATTTTGGGCTATTAATTCCACTTACTTTAAACAGTAAATATATTTTATTATTAGCTTAAATGTGAAAATAACTAAAATGTAATATACTATTTTGTAAAAAAAAGGGCACTTTTCCCATTAGTAGGGCAGGGCGGGCAAATTACACTAGATCTGCATTAGGTAGATATATTTTTATATTGGTAAAATCAAATTTAATACCTCCAATTTTTCACTTTAGATTTCTCTTTTATTGCATTAAATATCTGCCATAATTGATATTTTTTGTGAAAAAAAAAAACGATAAAGGAAAAAGAAAAATTATTTATATAAAATAGTAAACAAATTCAAAAAAGGAATAGTATACCTAGGTATAACACAAACTTTGGTGAGTCGAAGTAAAAACGAACTATACGACTCTGTTTCCAAAGAGAAGACACTGAGTTTTTGATGCATTTAATAGCAGGTTGTTGGGTGAGAAGTACCCACCACGAATGTCACAAACAGAACTTACTCACACAGAGAGCACCTCCAAAGTATCTTCGCTGAAAATAATTGTGGTGTCATCAGCATACAGCACAGTGTTCTCCCCAGTGACATCTAGCAGTTCATTTGTATACAGAATATAAAGATACGGGCCGAGAATAGACCCCTGGGATACACCCTTTTCTACAATAACTTTATTTGAGAGAACCATATTGCCACGAGAATCTGGCCCCACAACCTGCTGAGTTCTACCCTCTAAGTATGATGACAGCAAAGCAACACCTCTGACACCATACATTTCACACTTCTCAAGCAATTACACATGATCTACGCTGTCAAAGGCTTTAGAAAGGTTAAAGCACATGTCCAATGTTTGTTTTTTGTTGTTTAGTGAGTCTAAAATCTTAATCATAGCTTGATATATGGCATGTATGGTTGACTTGCCCTCCTCTAAAGTCATTTTGACTATATGAGATTACTGAGTTACCTTCGAAGAAGGCCATAAATCTAATTTAAAAAATATTTTCAAAAATTTTACTTATGTTAGGCAGCAGTGAGATAGGTCTGTAATTCTTTTCATCATCCTTTTTGCCTTTCTTATGTATTGCCTTGATATTGTAATTAATTGTCTTGTAAATGGAAGTTCTTTTTCTGTTAGACAATAAAGCTTATTATTATTATATAGGCATTTTTAAATTTTTCCGGGAAACATCCGGTTGAGAGACGAAAGCTTAAAATGAATGATATGGGCTCTGCAATAATTTAGGCCGTTTTCTTAAGGAGTGAGATTGGGATCTGATCATCACCTACTGCCTTTTTATTTTTAAGTTTTCTTATTGTCCTAATTACCAGGGGCGGTTAGTAGCAGGTAGATAGAAGGTGCCAGCCTAGTTGTCCCACCCTGATAAATAGGGCTTTGAGTTTGAGATATTACACTAGGACATGAATTTTCAAAATAATTGTTTATGTTTTTTACAATTATAGGAGGATTATTATATTATTTGTTTAAGAAGTTTTCGTCAACATAAAGATGACAAAAGTTTAAACTGTTGTATTAGTTACAAAAACAATAAAACCACTACAAATAAACCTCTATATAAAATGTTAACTAAACAATAATATACTTTGAAAAACTCATGAAGTTGGTTTTAGTATGAGAGAGTGATTAAACAGATGCCTCCAGGAGAACAGTCTCGACTATCTGGAAGCATCCCTGAGAAGTCCTGGCAAATTGCTTAGTAGCAGCGCCAATTACGTACAAGACAAGACAATCAATACTTAGTTCAAACAAAATCAAAATAAATAGTAATAATAATAATAATAATACAGCATAAACATATTTAGAAATCCTAGCCACAGCAAAAATCCTCGTTAGATGTATGCTTGACCTGCTGGTTGGTACAAATAGGCTTCATTGACAAAGCAAGATCCTAAACTAAATGATGTCTAATCTGTTTAATCAAGGTAAAATTAAAATAAAAGTAACAAATTTTAAATATTGTAATCACAGTTGATATTAAAATTTAAAAAGAAAATAAGACTATACAAGAAAAATACAAGACAAATCAATCAGATAAACAAGCACAATAGGTACATCACAATCTATGACTATAAAACTTGTTCGAGCCATAATAGGCTCTACTCGGCAGCATTCTCCGGACCTTTCTCTTAAAGAGGTGTGGGAGCACATTCAGGTCGTTTAGCAAATGATTATAAATCTTTATGCTCTCGTAAATAATGGCTTGGTTAACGTCGACGATGGCATCGGTAGTGGTATATCTAAATACTGTCGAGTGTTATAATGCGAACCTGCATGAACAAAACAAAGTCGATTCTTACGAACGAGGCACACCGTTTCTAAAATAAATAAGCTGTATATCGTCAACACCCTTTGGCTCAGAAACAGCGGCCTGCATAAGTCTCTAGGCCTAGCATGGCACATATATCTTAGAGCTCGCTTTTGAAGTATAACCAAAGACTATAGCAAATAATGATTACACATTTCCCAAAATGTTATGTCATATCTAAGGCGCGACTCTATTAAAAAGCAATACACCATTCTGCCCACCTGGGGCCCCAGCTCCTGAACCGTTACTTTGACTGCAAAGCACCCTGAGACGAGATGTAGGAGACAGTGTTCATTTCAATCCTACTCTCTCTCCCAATGAGCTAAATGTATTTTATTGTTCCGTTGGTAGCAATCTATCAGCTAAAATAAATCCACCAACAAATCCTTTAAATTATCTTTCTGGGAGGTCTGTCTCCGAAACATTTTTTTCTGCACCCGACTGATGTACAAGAATTAAAATCAGTATGTTCTGCCATAAAAAACAAAAATGCATCAGGATGGGACGATATGTCAGTTAAGATTTTTTGTGAGCTATCTGACACTGCTCTTTTATCCTTGGCTGACGCAATTAATCACTCCTTTGTAGGAGGATGCTTTCCGGGTTTTCTGAAGAAGGCAATTGTAATCCCGTTGCATAAGGGGGGGGGATGATGACACTCCTTCCAATTTTAGACCAATATCTCTGTTACCTACGTTATCCAAAATAATTGAAAAACTGGTTAAGGGTAGAATCATGTCCTTTCTGTTGAGGTATAATGTGCTTAATGTTGACCAGTTCGGTTTTCAGAACAACTAACCCAAACGATGCCATTTTTGCATTCTTGGAGCGCTTGTATATCAGTTTGAACGACGGTGCCGTCGCTGGCGCGGTGTTCTGTGACCTGACGAGGGCATTTGATTGCGTCAGTCACGGTATACTGTTACGGAAACTCGAGTTGTATGGTTTCAGGGATGTATGCTTGAGGTGGTTTGAGTCCTATCTTTCAGCAAGGACTCAGGTGGTTTCTTTTGGAGGCCGGAAGTCTGGTGTTGGTGGTGTGGAGTGTGGAGTGCCCCAGGGGTCGGTCCTTGGACCAATTTTGTTCCTTTTATATATTAATGACTTACCTTCCCTGGATATTAGGGGCAAATTTACGCTCTTCGCTGACGACACCACCATTCTTTGGCACGGGACTGATTCAGTATCAATGAACCAGCTAATTACTGCAGATCTAATAAGGATTAAGGACTGGTTCGATAGTAACTTGTTGACCTTCAATATTAAAAAAACTAATCTTTTGACATTTAAATTCACCTTAGATGACATCCAGCTGGGGACATTGAATATTGACAACCTAGATGATGTTAGGTTCCTTGGCATTCATGTTGATCGGGCACTGACTTTTGCAACACACATTGAAAAGCTTACTGCAAAATTGTCCTCTGGTTGTTATGCCTTAAGATCAGTGGCCAGGGAACTGGACTCATCTGCTACTAAAATGGTCTATTCTGCTCTCATTGAGTCTCATCTAAGGTATGGGATTCCCTTTTGGGGCAGCTGCAGTGAGTATTTGTTTAATTTGGTGTTTGTCTTGCAGAAGAGAGCTATGCGTTTATGTATGAATGAAGGGAAGAGATTCTTGCAGGCCCTTTTTTATGAGAGAGGGTATAATGACTCTTCCATGTCTATATATAGCAGCGAGTGTATACCTTGTCTTTAAGAAGTATAAACACACTATTACCGAGGGTCCATATAATACTCGACAAATCCACAACATCCCTCTACCGATACCAACAACGGGCCAGATAAGAAAATCATTTATTTATAATGCCAAGAGAATGTTCAATCGTCTTCCGGTGAATATAAGATGTATTCAGAACATGTCTAAATTTAGGAGGGAGACTAGGAGACTGCTGGTACGGAAGGCCTATTATACTGTTACTGAGTATTTTGAGGATCGGTTGTGAAAGTAGTTGACTTAGTTCAGGTTTTTACATCTAAATTCTAAATGTTTTAAAATTGTTTTACTGACTATGTGTATTGTGATAGAATTTGTTTGGGCGATTCATTTTTTTTTTTGTTTCCACTGATTCTGCTCTTGTCTTAGTATTAAGTATTTTATTTTTAAATAGTTATGGTTCAGCTTTGTCAATGAATACCACATGTATTTTGGACATTAAAGCATGTTTTGATTTGATTTGATTTGATTTGAGGCTACTTTTTTTTGGCAAGATCAACAATATGATCGTTAAACCTAAGGCCCAGAAATTTGGCACCCGATCGGCTCTCGAGAGCAGCATCCCCAATAACCAGCCCCTTCATGTCACATTTGAAGCCCACTATAATTGTTTTCCTCAAGTTAAGAACAAGGAGGTTAGAGACACTAGATTTTAACCTTTAATAAATCCGATGAAATTATAATTTTCAGAGCTTCAAAGTCGACGCCATACCATAATATTAAGTGAAGAGTAGTGGCTGTGTGCATGTATGAATCATACTAAATGAAACACTTTGTATTCCATGCAAAATTTTGCATGGAATACAAAGTGTTTCATTTAGTATACCATAATATAGTTGTGTCGTCCGCGAATAAGGTCAATTGGCCACTGATGTCTAAGGAGGCCAAGTTATTTATATAAAGAGGAACAAAAGCGGTCCCAGAACAGAACTCTGAGGCACACCCCACTTAACCAAATCCGACCTGCGGAGCTCTCAACACCTAAAAAGACCCTGTGGTGGCGATCCGTCAGATAGGACTCAAATCACGAGCAGGATACACCTCTAAAGCCATAGTGATGGAGTTTATCCAGCGGAATCCTGTGACTGACACAGTCAAACGCTTTTGACAAGTAACAAAAAACTGTTGCAGCCACCCCACCCCTGTTTAATTGTGAGTACAGGCCCTCCAACAGTCTAAACATCGCATCAATCGTACCGCTTTCTGCCGAAACCTAAACTGACTACTGCTCAAAATGTTATACTTTGCTGTAAAAGCGATTATTCGTGCTTTCACTAACTTTTCTATAATTTTTGATAGTGTTGATAGTAAAGAGATCGGAGGACGGTAATTAGAGGGGTCATCAACCTCGCCCCCTTTGTAAAGTGGGACCACCTTTGATAACTTTAAACAAGAAGGGAACACTCCCAACTCCCAAGAAGCATTTATTGCCTGAACCAGCAGGTCAAGTACATCAACAGCAAGGGCAGGAAATATCCTCGCTGACAACCCATCCATCCCTGACCCATTCTTATTCCCTATAGAGGATATCCATTTTTGACACACATCGACACCAACATTTTTTCCCCTTCTTCAGCATCTGAATCTAATTTATCTTCGTACACTCCACATTTTTATTTTCTAATCATCTTAACTGCACTTTTCTTTTTGCTTTTTAAAGATCTTTCATTCATAGTTATATCTTATTTTCTATGTTTTTCTTTCTCCATCTTTTCGTTTTATTTTTCTTTACAATACAATCTCCATGTCCTTGTAGAAATTGCCCTAGTTGAACGCCCCTCGTCGGTCTTTTTGATTTTTCAACGGCTTTGGATATTTTAAATGTTTGGTAAAAGAGTCTGACGATTCTAGAACAAACTTCCTTATCATTAACTTTTATAGTGAATGCATGTGAAGGCTTTGCTTTGCTTTAGATTTGTTTTCCTGCCATTTGCCTTTGGATTAATTCTTGAAATTTTGCAAAGTTGCCAATTACGTTTTCGTCAATGTGATGCATTAAAAATCGAGTTAATGGAAGTGATATTTTGATCATATTTTAATAGTTTTAATCCAATCTATTGTGTTTTGTGTTAATAATCGGGCAAAAACTGAAAAAAACTGTAAATGCTGAATAGCAAAAAATACTATGGTGCGTTTCATTTGATGTGCTCAGCGATTAGCCTCAAGATTTGGGTCATCTATAGTCTGTGTCAGGATGGAATGAGATGTTTGTAAATTACTGGGAACCAAGGATAACACTTTTCCCTGTGATGGATGTAAGGCAAAATGCTGTAAAAACTGTTCTAAATTAACAGCCTCTGAAATAAAGGTTATGCAACTGAGAGAGAGAGTAATGAAATTCTTATGTAAACAATGCAGACAGTTTGAAACGCACAAAATGCTACTAGGTACTATTGAAGATAAAAGTAATCTAATCAAGGGGAAAGATGAAGTTATTGACATTTTGAAACAGAAAATTAAAGAACTGGAAAAGGTACAGACTCAGCATGCTCTCAGATCTTTCAGCGAAGTAACTCGGATCACAAGCTCTTCGACTCCAGTCCCTAAGACATCCTTCCCCACAAAAAATATACCAAGCCTTCTTATTAAGCCAAAGACCCAACAACCTGTGGAAAAAACTAAATCGGATGTACAAAAAATTAATCTTGATGAACTTCAAATCGGTGTGAAAACCACACGCACTACAAAGGACGGAAGTTTAATAATCAAATGTGGGAGCAGGGAAGAGGTGGACATATTAGAACAGAAAATGAGAAATACACTACAAAACTATGATGTTGAACTAACAAAAATGGAAAACCCCCCTTCAAAATTACAGGATTTGAAGGAAAGGTAGACAGAGAGAACTTGG
>MU182296.1:139229-161332 GCA_016904865.1 Pissodes strobi
ATTAAGAGCTAACCGTTTGCATTCTTTAGTGGCAAAATAATGCCACACCATCAAGGGACATACAAACCACTGATTTCACCGCGAAGACATGCGTCACCTCACGTAGCTAGCCAATCACACGCCTCTAATTCACAAGTGCACTGTAACTGAAATATCGCTGCTCGTACCGCGTCAGCAGGCTTCAGTTGCGCGCGAATTACATTGTTAACAAACGAATAGCTGTCAGCTAGTCCGTAGCTCAGTGGCTGGATGCTGAGTTTGCAATACGGCGGCTCGGGTTCGATTCCAGAGACATGTTTTTTCCATTTTTAAAATTATGTGCACAGTTTGTTTCTTTATTTTAGGCATGTCGTGGGTAAGGTTTTGTTGGTTACGCCCTCGTAGCGAGCAAAGCGAGTGGAAGGTCATGCGCGAAGTGTAATATTAGACATTCCTGTCAACAATGTGATGCGCGCGCAACTCTGAAGCCCGCTTATGCGGTAGTGGCAACGTCTTGTCGCGCGCATCACAATGTTTGCAATTACATTTGTATTTTTGTTTACTTCATGCAATACCCTTCGCTCTCGCGGGGGTGCAGCCACACGAAACTAATCCCAAGACATGCCCAAAAATCTAGAAAAAAAACTTTTTACAAACATAACCTTAAAAAAAGCATGTCTTGCCACTGGAATCGAACCTAGGCCTTCGTATCAGAAACGCATCATCTAACTACTGAGCCACAAGGCCCACCGAAAGCAACTCTCTGGACCATAATGACATCTATTTGTCAGAAATGTGTTTATGATGCGCATGACTCGTCACGCGGTAGGACTCGTTAGGATCCATAAGAATAAAAAATATGGATTAATTCCCGGCAGTAATGACATATTTTATAAGGTTATGTTTGTAAACAGCTTTTTTCCTTATTTTGGCATACCTTGGAATAGTTTTGGTTTGTTTTTGTTGTTTGCGCCCCTGTAGCGAGCGGAGAGCCAGGCATGAAGTAAAATATTACATATTTTAAAATAGTAAACAAAGGCTCTAAGTCCCGCCTAATTGTTTCGACCAATAGTAAACGGAAACCACATGACGTTGCCCGTACCACATGAGAGGGTTTCAGATTTGCACGCGCATCAGATTGTTGACAAAAATGTCTAATATTACACTTCATGCATGGCCCTCCGCTCGATCCAACCCAAACTGACAGAAACTTTTTGTACATAATATTAAAAATAAAAAAAAAAACGTCTTGCCACTGGAATCGAACCCGGGCCGCCGTATCGCAGACACAGCATCCAACCACTGAGCTTCGAGACCAGTTGACAGCAATTCGCTAGGCTTGAAAGATATGATAATAATTGTCCTTAACTGCTCAATGTAATTCGCGCGCAACTCTGAAGCTCTGTGATGTGGTACGGAAAACGTCTACTTTCTACCTCTATCGAAGAATCATAAACAAATTTACGATTCTTGACATCTATCCAATTATATTCACTTAACGCGGGCCTTTAGCCAGTTCTCTCACGGCCACCTATCATAGGTGGCCGTGGTTCTGTTCCTCGATTACTGGCTGGCTTACGATACGAAAATACGAGGTTTTTCTCCCCCTATAACCTTTTTCTAACCTAATTTGCTGTTCTTTTTGAAAAAAAAAAACACGTTTTCGTCTAAAATTTAACAAAAAGCCCCATACATTTTTTCGAAATGGTTGAGCAACAGAGACAGCGAATTGAACAAGAGATGACAAAAATGATAAATGAACTGGATTTGCAATATTTGAGAAAAATGCAGGTATCATCCCCAATCTATTTATTTCAGCCCCAAAAATGTATTATTGTATTATTCTTTAGGCTGACATGCATAGATGTGCTGCAAATTGTTGTGACAATCGAGACTCAACATTGGAGCGGGTACAGAAGTGTGTCGAGAACTGTTCAGGTTCGTTAAATTGGGCCCAGAACTATGTGCAGAAAGAACTCGAGGGCTTACAAAATAAGTTACAAAGGTGTGTTATGGATTGTAATGATGATATTCGCGTAAAAATGGGACCAAATCCTACTGAACCTGAGGTAATAACACTTTCATTTTGTCTATCACTGCGTTTCTGCTTAATCTTTTTGTCTAAATTCATGGAGAAAAGGAACAAATTTCATGCAAATATACCATTCCGTTTTAGATTGAGAAGTTTACACAAATATTTGAAGATTGTGCAACAAAATGTGTAGACAAGCAAATTGGCTATATACCATCTTTACTAAACAGAATGAAGAGCGACCTTTCAAAGAAAGGTATTTAAGAGAAATTTCCTGGGGGAGATTTCCAGGGAAACATAGTAGAATGAACTGAAATTCAAGTTTTTAGTAGGATAACCACAAAGTGTTAGATTGAAGAGAACTGGACCTTATACTGTATATATAAAGTGTTTTGTGATAATATTAATATGGAAATAAGTGTTACAATATTTTTTTCATAGAATGGTTGTCAAAGCCTTCCTGCATTTTGTATTGCTAGTACAAATGGAAACAGACTGGAAATGAAATAAAATGCATTCATTTTTTGATAATCTGTTGTATTTTGAAAACTGAATTTTTAAAATGCTAGTGGGTGTTAAATGTCCTTGTGTGCAAATCATTTTCTTCCTGGAATTGCAATAACATCAAAAATCATCATTTCAAGGATAAAGTTATTGAGCCTCTTTTTTTTATAGTAGGTACAATTAGCTAATATTTTGTATATTATGAATTTATTTTAATGATCATAAAGCCAAGTTATAATTCTGGAAAACATAGTAAAAATGCTAAATTGAGGTTTGAACCTTCAGCATTACAATACTGAAACAGAATTTTTGCACTCCAGGCGTGATTCGCTAACTATGTTAGTTTCATCAATTATCACTTGAACTTGCCGAATACTACATTTTTTCCAACACAAAGACACTTATCCTATACAATAATTCCTAAGATATTAAATATTATTTCCACCCGTCTGATAAATAAGCCGCTCTACAAATTAAAAACCATGATCAATGCTTGGATCATGAATAACTATTTGTTACAATTTTAAAATCAAGAGCAGATTCTAGGATAAACGAAAGAGTCTACTAAGTGTATATTTACCATAGACATATATATTCTCAAAATAAATGCAGCAAATTTCAACATGGATAATGCAAGTCAAGGGTAAAATGCATATTTAAGAATAACTTATAGTGCCAAATTTCTATTGAAAATAAGCCGTTACATTTCAAAATTAATAAAGTACAAATCTCACTGCTGTCCATTAATTGTATTGTTTATAGGGCTACGATATTACAACCTAAAAGCCCTCTGCCAGCCCACTTCTTGGGTATTAAAGTGATTGTCACAAACCTGTTGTCTCTTTGTAATTTTAAGTTAACCTGAGTACCCTCAGAGTGTTGCACAACCGTTGCTATATCCGTAATTGAGGGGTCCAATGTAATAACCGGCTAAGTCCATTTAAATAATTTTGCAGGAGAGACAAAAAACGGTTTATAAAAAAAATCTTGTATAGTGAACATTGATAACAAACTTATTACATTTGTTGGGTTGCAAATATAATGACAACAAAAAGGTAAAGAAAAAAAATAATTGCGTTACCTTCATAGGCGGCTTCGAAAAAAAAAATTGATGGACTTGACTGGTTTTTTCCAAAGTATTTCCAAAATATTTTTTTAAATAAATAAAATTGCAATAAAAAACTTCCTAAACGTTTATTTTTCAAAAAGATAACAAATTATACATTATTAAGGAATGTAACCTTTAAGCTAATTAATATTTTCATTTATTCATCGCTGCTGTATTCAGAATTTGAAGTATCTTTGTCAGGTGCCTCGTAGGATTTATGATACTCCTCTATTTCATTGTAAAACCATAGGTCGCAGGGCGGTACATAATTTTTTGCCAGTGTCATTACGTGTTCAAATTTGTTCTTTTTCAGTAATCTTCGACCCGAAAATAACTTTTGATCATTATTAGGTGCCGAAACTGGCTCAGAATTTTTTTTATTTTGAATATCAAATGAAATAAAGATCGGGATTGCCACTGATTCGCTACATTGAACTAATGTGCTGGAGTTACTTTTTTCATAGCGTAAAATTCTGTACTTCGATATTGTAAATTTATTATTTTTTTTTGATGGGTTTTTCAAAAAAAATGGCTGTAAGTATTCTTTAAAATTAAAAAAAAAATCTTGTGTTACCTGTATTACGTTAAAACTTGCACTCGCACCACGAAAAATAGCTATATAATCCCGTGGTAAATATATTTTGTCGTGCTTTCGTTTCTGCAGTTCTATTGTCCCAAAACTGCGGTCACAAGGCAAAAAACTATGTCCAGGTTCTGGGTACCTATGGCATATTACCTTGTATTTATCAGTCTGTATGAGACTAAAAAAATATTGTACCAACGTATAGTTTTTATTTTGAGACGCGCAGTTGTCAGAAAATATATGAATCTCCGTAACTTCGGGTCTCAGATAGTTAATAAAAAAGTGATGAACGAGACTAGCTACTTCATTTTGGCCTTTGCCACCCACAGTTTCGTCATAAACAAAGAAATAACTTTTTTTGTTACTCCCAACATGAATGCAAAAATTATAAACCCAAAGCTGGATTTTATAAAATACCTCTCCACTTGAAGAAACTGGGAGCGGCAAGTTTTGTTGGTAATCAAAAGTTATTACTTCCATTTCAGGATGGTTTGGCAATAAATTTGTTTTAGTTTTTAAATCGGAATAAAAAAGTTCAGCTTTTTTTATATGTATGGCCTTTTCTGTCTCTAACGCATTTTTCTCTGCATCAGAGTCAGCGCCATTTATCTTCGTTAATAATTTGTCACATTTTGTGCAAGTATCCGACTTTGGTTTACCAAAACTGATCTTAAAGTGTTCAGTGAAATATTTCCTAAAATATTCGTATTTAACAATAGGATTAATGGCTTTATTTTGAAGAATTAGAGCATATTGTTCAGGTTCATATTTTTGTAAATAGAGGTGATGTATTTTTGAAATATTTAAAAGAGATGACAAATAGTATTTCTGTAGGTTATCTTTTCTGCTATAATGGGATTTATATCTCGGAAAACTTAGAATGTGTTCACGTATTTTTGCATTGGTACCTTCAGGCAACTTGTTGGCTCTATTTTCGTGCTTCCCTCGGCGATCTATTGGAGGAGTTTCATTTAGATTAGATTGGTGCTTTTGCAAACGTTCAAGTCTACTCTTGGTAATCCCATGTAAACTTAGAAAGGCTTTTTTACAAATCTTTTTTTCTTCTCCATCATGGCGGACCTAGAAAACACGATAAAAGTCTAATCAACAATTTAAAATAAAATCCATATAAACATTTCGGTAGCAGGTAAGTTAGTGTTGTTAAAAAGTAAATTATAATATTTAAAACAACTTACAACATAAGAATAAGTCGCTATTTTTCCATGTCCATTACCTGAGCGAGGTCTTTTACGACATACCAACTTTCGCCTTATAAGTCCATATAAATATGAATCTTGCAAATCTTTGGAAATAATAGAATAAAATTTTGTAAATATATGATTACATACTTCTTCTCCAAGTTTATTAAAGCAGCCAGATTTGCAGTTACAGTTGTCGCCAATTTTTTTCTCTGGCACTAATGAGCCAGTGGTATTTGTATAACTATTTCCTTGTGTTCTTTTTACCATCCGCATATTTCTTTCCCACAGCGATTTACGTTGTAATCGTTTTTTGCCCACTTGTGGTGTTTTATGGGAAGTTCCAGGCTGTTCTCCACCATCATTTTCGTTTTCATGTAGCCCACTTCTATCTGAATCACTAAAATACAACTCAGCATTGAGGTTAGGTCTAGCGTTTCTGAAATTTTCGGGCAAAAAATCTTCATCACTGTCCGTGTGAGTTCCGCTAAAGGGATCATCAATGGATATTTCACTATCTGACATTCTTATATACTTTGTTTTGCACAATTTGCTCTTAAACACACCACTTAAGCTTAAAATACGCAGTCCAAACAAAAGTTAGTTTCGCCACTGACAGTACTGAGCAAAAACAGGTTAAGTCCTGGACTTGACCTGTTTTTCCTCAGTTTGCGTTAGCGGGCAACCACCAATACGTCTGTATTGCGCTCATTTTTAAAGTTACAGAGCCGGTTCTTGCACAGGACGAAAGATAAAATTTTACTTTGTAAAACAGCGCTCCTAAGTCATTTTGCCCAAAAAATGGACTTGACCGGTTACTGCATTGGACCCCTCAATTGCTTTAAAGTTGGTTGAATTTACAGATCCAAACTCTACCACTTCATCACCAACATGGATTCCCGCGTAATCTGCAGGGGACCCTTCGCTAAGCAGCGTCACCTTGGCAAAAGGAATTTTGTGAATGGCAATCTCAGCTCTGGGGTTTGAATCAACAGGCTGTGTATCCATACCTTGGTCAGACGACGAAACAGAATAATAGCCTTGTAAGCCGTTTTCGATACGTTTCATCAAAGCTTTGTGGTCATTCTGCAGACATATTATCCTGTGTCGAGCATGTCTCACTTGATAAGTGTCAATCGAACTTATTGGAAAACCTTCAGAGTCAACAAGAGGCTCATGCATTCCCACTCCATTCTAAAACCATGAAATGTATCATATATGGTTAATATTTGCTTATATTATTGGAGGAACTGGGCCTTACCTGTGTTAAGATGCCACTAAGCTCTCTAATTTCGCTTTCTATTTTATCCTTTTGTTTCATGAGTTGCAACACTCGCGCTCTAATAATACCCTGATCAGATTCGTTCTCCTTCATGGCAAAATCAGGATATTTTTCGTTTATTCGTTTTCGAAATGACTAGCAAAAAATTTCTGCGTTTCAATTAATGTTTGTCAACAATTCAGAAGTCAATTCAAAATGTGAGGTTATGTTATAATGCTGCTGCTACTTCTATATTTATAAGGGCTCTCATACAAGACAATACGCCAGCACTCCCATCCACCGTCGACAGCTAGCGAAGCGGGCGGAACTAAATTTGCTCCAAAGTGGCGCGTTGACCAAAAAACTTGACGATACTTTGACAATATCAGTTTCATTCCTTCGCATATTTCACTTATCGCAGGAAACGTTATCCCAATTTAGGAAATTAGAATTTCTACCCCAGATTAGCTCAAATTTAAAAAAGGCTTAGACTAGGAATTGCCTAAGAAAAAAGGAATAAACATAACCTTAAAAAAAATAAAAACATCTGTCCACGCATGAAACAGTGTTCTACATTATTACAATCAAACAAAACTAACCCAATTCTAACCCAAATTTAAAAAAGGTACAAGCATAACCTTAAAAAGGACTTCCGCTTTGGAGTTGACGGTCGAACGTGGGAAGGGAGCCTGGTTTTCTAACCTGACTTTGCACGGGAAGTGCAAGTGATTCGCGGCAGAAAGCGTTAGTTCGAAAGGGAAGTCGCGGCCGGTTAGGACAGTGTTTAGGGTGTGTCGCTTAATGTAGGGTCGATTCCTACGAAGATTCTTCCAGATTCTTGCACGTGATCTGAAGATCAGGGTTGTGGGCCCTGCGGAGATGGGAAGCATCTCTGACAGCAACTGGTTATATCTGCATTGTGTGAATCCCCTTTGCATAAGACTCTAACCGAGCATGTACGAGATTTAAATGTGTGTGAATGTCCAGCCGGTGGTGTTCGAACCTTAAAACAAGCCGTGCATGTAACAGTGTGAGCCCCCAGGGACATACTCGCCATACTGGAGGCTCTAAAAATAGTATCTCAATCCATCAGGTGTAACTTATCTGGAATGGGTCGCCCCGGCTCTAACTAAGCCGGATAGAGGTCTTTTCTGGCTGGATTTTCTCACGAAAAAGGCCAATAGAGAGTTTACTACTACTACTATAACCTTAAAAAAAACTTGTGTGCCAAAAGCATTACGCATGCCCATGCGCGCAATCTGTACCCAGACGCTTATCTTTGGTTGATTGCAGCATAGAGGCCGTATGCTAAGCTGAAAAGAGTGTTGGATCGGTGGCGTTATATTTTTGACCCTTCAAGCTGTTGAGCACGTAAAGTGGTTGCTGTGAGCTACTCTTTGCAGGCCCGGAAATTAACACCTCTTTTTGCAGGCGTAAACTGATTTCTACCTTAGAGAGAGAGAGAGAGAGAGAGAGAGATATGCGTGGTATATCTAATGTGCATTTAAAGATCCTTTACAGGCGTAACCGACTATATCAAAATTGGCCTCTCCTATTGGTCGACCCATTTCGTATTACAATATCTCTTCGTGATGCAATCAATTTGTCGCAAGAGCTCTCGTGGTGTAGTGGTTTAGATAGTTGGGTCCCACCTGGACGGCACGGGTTCGAACCCCGTTGCTTTTTTTTATTATTTTTTTAAGATTATGTTTCTAAACAGTTTTTTTCTTGATTTTGGGCATGTCTTGGGTTAGATTGGGTTAGTACCTGGTTAGTTTCCTTTTTTTGAGCCCCCGTAGCGAGCGAAGCGCGGCCATGCGAATCGACCAATAGGAGAGGCCGATATTGATATAGTCGGCTACGCCTGTAAAGGATCTTTAAACGCATCTAATGTACAGTACCCGAAGATCGGTGAAGAATACTCTCCGTTTTTGTTTGTGCGGACAAAGATTTCAGTTTTGGTATCTGGTCCACAAGCACATTCATTCTTCTTTATTACGTATAGGTAGAAAGAGACGTTGTTATACCAGTCCTGAAGATACTGATTTACGCAAAAACTCATTCGTTTTGAGTGGAATATATATTGGCTTCTCTAAATAGCTTTTAGGCCATCAGTATATTCAAATTAGTCTTCGACCTAAGTAAATGCCAAATTATGTGGCTTAAATTTTAAGAGGCAAAAGCCAAATTTTTTGAAAATATGTTTAATGTTGGCAACATTGTTAGCTAATGTACACAACATACCAACCCAACACCACACTGACAGTGACAGAACTGACAGATACCCATTGTTTATTTTGTAAATGTAAATTTTGTAAATGCTCTATGTTCTATAAAGTATTTTTTGAGAATATATAATGTTAATGTTCATTTATATGTAGGTATTGGGAGGTTAGGTGTGGATATCCTTTTAAAAGGAGCATGTTACAATTCAACATTTCCTATACCTACTTGACATGGATGTCATCCCAGATAATAACCCTCCCAATGGAGCAGAATTTCCACTCAATAATTTCGAAAGTTTTTATAACGCAGTATTTATAAAACAAGAAGTTCCTGATCAAGATACTTCTGCTCATACAAGGTAGGTAGCAAAACATATAGACTTAACTTTTTATTTCCTTAAAATTCATATAAATTCATAAGAAAATCATTATTGTATCTTTAGTGTACAAGTGCGAGGAATTTGTAGTACTTCAGCACGATACCCGGAAGTTCATGTTATTGTAATGCCTATTAATTTAATAACTAGTTCTCATTTTTACATTTTTGTGTTTCCTCTATATTTAATAAATATTTAACAAAATCTTATACACATTTATGCAATGAAATACTGTTCTATTGCAGTGTATCTCAATTTGATGGGCCACAAACGATTAATAATGTGAAATTAGAGGAGCCAGAATATTCTGGCCTAGAAAAAAATGCACAATGTGATTTATCCAAATTGAATAACGGTCAATCCAGGTAAAGAGATAATTTGAATTAATAACATTTAGGTTAGTTTGGGTTACTATTTATTGTATTTCTGTTTGCATTATCTCCATTTTATTTTCATTAACTAACTAACCCTTACTTCTTAATACAATTCTAATATAATATTATTATATGTAGGCATATTAAATGTTTTACAGCACCTCTCTAGCCTTTTTTGTATAATCTTTTAGATTAAATTAATTAATACTTTTTTCAGATATTAATGTGAAATTAAGGTATATTTATAAATTTACTTATAATTAGTAATAAAATAGTGTCTGATTTCATGTAATATTGTTGACAAGGTTCTGATTTAACAATTTTTATAGCCTTACTCCTATTTGAGAGTAAATTTAATTCCATAGATTGGTATATTTCTGGCCCTTGAAATACATTAATAACAAAATTGGACATTTAAATAATAAATTTGCTAAAAATGTCCTATTGAAGCAGACACTTTTAATTTTAAGAACTTGCCAACCAGAAAGATTGCATGACAAGTTCCGAATAGTAAGGGGACCAAACAATGAAAGAAGATATGGCTGCCATCTGTGCGCTTTTCACACTAAACACAAAGTCAGCCTGTATAGACATGTCAAGCTGCACAACCCAGAAGAAATGCAGAGTTACAGGTGCGATATTTGTGGGTTTGAGACACTGTATCGAAGGCATTTGGATGTTCACATCAAAGTTTTGCATGGTAGTGAGGCAAAGGATAAACTATACAAGTAAGTTGTTAATTTGTAACTATTTTTTGTGAGATATATAATATGGATTTTGTGGCTGCTACTTTACCCAGTTCAACAGATGCAAAAAGAACATTGAAGAATCAACTAAATTACGGTATTTTTTAAGGTGTGATCAATGTTCCTATGAATGTAACTATAGAGAAAACTTGAGTCGTCACAAGAAGACTCATTTATCTCCCGAAGAGCGGAATTCCTTTGTATGTCAGATATGTGACTTTGAAACGTTCTACAGGAAGAGCTACAGGGTGCACATGGAAATGATTCATCAGATAATTACTACTGCCAAACCCGAAGAGGTTGAATTTAAATGTTACCATTGTCCTTTTGAGACCAAATATAGGTATGTATCCTTGTATGTATTGCCATTTTTTGCTTTGTTTATACTGCTGTGCAGCTATGGGGTTTCATTAATGATGTTTGGCTAAGTTAGAGTTCACCTTAAAGGTTTTTCTTTCACCCGACTTCTGAGTAACCTCTAATTGTTAATGTTATGGTGGAAGTTGAATTAAAGGTAAAGAAACTGAATAGGTACATGCAAATGTGTTGGAATTGCGCTGTTTTAAGTGTAATTTTATCTAACCTCCTCTTTTGTGATATTAAAAAGACAGCCTAAGGCAGAAATATCTTATATTTTAGGGTTAATATCATAAGACATCTGAAAACCCACATGAAAGGGGACACCACCATCTATAAATGCACTGATTGTGACTTTCAGACCATCCACAAGACGAATTTTAATACTCACGTGTTGCGGCACAAGGATCCCGGCAAAATCAAAATTTTCGAATGTCAGGTAAGTTTTAGGTTCTCTAATATTGTGAGACAATAAATATATATATTTTGCATTTGGAAAATTGATATCTATTGACATTCTGATAACTGTGAAGATGTTCTTCACTGGTGAAATGTTAATGTAACTCCTGGAGATGTGTGCATTGCTAAGATATTTTTATGTCTAAAGTGATGATGATGAAAGTGCTTTATTGCTGAGTAAACTATAGATACACGGAACTTCTACAAAATATATACAAGAATGCCACGGGAAGTGTAAAACTTCACACACTAACTAAAAAATACAGAATAGGAAGAGGAATTAGACAAGGTGATACTATATCCCCAAACTCTTCACTACGGTGCTGGAACATACATTCAAACAACTGAACTGGCGGGATAAGGGCATAAATATAGACGGCGAACACCTACATCACCTTCCTTTCGCTGACGACATAGTTATAACAACCGACAATCTAGGAGACGCACGAGAAATGCTGGAAGAACTAAAGCAAGCGGCAGCAAAAGTAGGACTGTATATTAACTACTACAAAACACAGTTTTTGACAAACCTGGTGGCCAGCGGAAACCTGGTGCACAGACAAAGGAGACGAAATAGAACAAACGCACAAATATAAATATCTCGGTCACTAAATACAAATCTGCAGAGACAACCAAACAAGTGAAGTCACTCGACGCATAGGGCTGGGATGGGCAGCTTTTGGCAAACTGAGAAACACTCTTAAAGGAAAACTGCCTATACGTCGGAAACGGAAAGTGTTCAACCAATGCGTGCTCCCAGTAATGACATACGGGGCGGAAACTCTGACCCTAACGAAGAAATCAATAAATAAACTTCAAGTAGCCCAAAGAGCAATGGAAAGATCGATGCTGGGAATCACTAAAAGAGACAGAATGCCGAACATAATAAGAAACAGAACAAAAGTTGCCGATATTATCGAACTTATCACAAAATCCAAGTGGAGATGGGCTGGACACGTGGCTTGCACTAAGGACAACCGATGGAGAAAGCGAATCCTGGAATGGAGACCCAGAGAAGACAAGAGAAGCAGAGGAAGACCACCCACCAGATGGACGGGCGACGTTAAACGTGTGGCGGGAAACTGGATTAGCACCGCGCAAGACAGAAAACAGTGGAAACACCTGGAGGAGGCCTATGTCCAGCAGTGGACGAGAAATGCCTGATGATGATGATGATGATGACGTTAAACTAAGAGTTAAATTTGTGAGCTTCCCCAAAGAAAACAATTTACTTAAAATATAATAATTAAAATGACAAGATCCCAAATTCAAACAAACGACAATGTTATCTGTACAATTATAGTCAGTAGTCAATTGAAAAATTGGATCAGCCATTTGGATTATGGTAAGTTCCGAAAGAATTTCGCCATAAATGGAGTAGTTCCTGAAGTCCAAAAAATTGATCAACAGAGTATATATATTATATATTTTTTAAGGTAACGATTAATAGAAATATGTCTGAAGTTGGTTCAAAGATATTTAGATTTAAATGTTGTGCAACAAAAGCCCATGGATATTTCTGCTGTACTATTTGCATGGGAATTTTTCATTCAAGTTGTTTAGGAGGAATTTTAAAAGTCACAAGAAAATCAGTGAAAACCAAGTTTACTGTTCTGAAAAGTGTTTTTCTGAAAAAGATTCGACCAATGATCAAACGAGACGAGACGAGACGAGACTCAAAATAAATTAGATATTCTGTTAAAATCTGAGTATGCTATTAAGAAAAAGGTAGCTGCCATGCAATTAGATTTGAACACTCAAATGGAGGAGGATGAGGTGATTGAAGCACTTAAGGAGGAGGTTGACCGATTGTCTGAAGAAGTGTCCAACAGTCAATCACACTTCACAAGGCAGCGACGCAGAACACAGGACTTTGAGGAGTTGGCCTTGGAGCAGGAAGAAAAGATGGTCGAGACGCTAAACGAAAGACGCAATGAAATAGTAATTTTATGACAGGAACTTCAGGAACTATCTGATAATAATTTAAATCTTAAAAACAGTATTACCGGCCATCTCGAACGCATAAACCTACTTCAGAAGGAGCTGGATGATCTAAACTCCATTAATCGAAATATATTTGATACTATTAAAGTTCTTGAAGCTGATAATCTTTCAGGGTGCGAAGAAATTAACCGCTTGCGAAGCGTAGTGAGTAATAAGTTTGTTGGAGTGCAAAATACAGGCATTGCTTGTCAAAGTGTGTCTGTTCAGACCGATGTTCAAACTTTTAATCAGGTTAATCGTGAGTTGGTTGGCACTTCCTTTTGTGATAGCGTGATAGCCAACATTACAGGAAGATTGATAGACGTGGGTCTGACTTATCTAATGGTTTTAATGTTACTGACCCTAGGAAGAGAGTACTTGTTCTAGGTGATCAAAATGCCTACAATTTAGGTTCTTTGCTGAATATTTCTTTAAAAAATGCCAGTATTCAGTCGATTATAAAACCGCAAGCCACTTTCCTTAATGTAATTGAATCTGTTATTGCACTAACTAAGAGTTATACATTACATGACTATGTCTTAGTTTTTGCTGGTTCTAATGATTCAAACCAAAAAAGAGCCAACCTGAAATACCTGGGTCATATGAATGTGAGGCAAGTATAAGCAGAATATGAACATTTGTGGATTTAATATTAAGTTGAAGAAGTATGTTGAAAGGCATAACTTGTATGTGAAGGGAAATTTTTCATTCTTGGATGTTAACTGTTTTAATTCCATTCCACTAACAAAAAAAAGAGATATGTACCATGGTCACTAATATTATATCCCAAAAGCGCATAAGCAATTTAATTTTCATTGATTTGGTTGAGAATATTACGAACTTTGAGTCTCAGTGCCAACGCTCAAATTTTAATAATGATAATTCGATTGAAATAGTGGATGTTTCCAAAGGGGACAAAGAGGCATCTAACATAGAAGTGAATAGTGTAGACACTGAAGTGAATGGTATAGACACTGTAGATCTTATAACTGAATTAAATCGTGCAATGCCTTCAAGTTCGAATTTTCTACATCCATGTCAAACAAAGATGAGCACTTAACAAATTCTGGCTATGATAAACTTTCCCTCCTTCTCTTAAACATTCAGTCCCTGAAAAATAAGTGTAATGAATATTTTCTCTTTTTAAATCATTGTGAATCTCCAAACATAATTTTAATAACCGAACATTGACTGAGGAAGGACGAAATGATCTGTGTACCAGGCTACACATTTATTGCTTCCTTTTGTAGAGTAAATTTTACACATGGGGGTTGCATAATACTTCTTGGGTCTGAGTTTCTCACTGTTAATTGTTTTCAACCAATGACAACATTTAATCATCTTTTAGAGGAAAAGATTTTAGAGTTTGCTGTTGTATTTTCAAAAACACTAAACCTTTATGTATTGTGTATTTATAATTCAGAAATTGTAGCATTATTGTCACTATGGCCTATTTCTGCAACTGTGATATTGGCTGGAGATTTAAACATAAATTATTGTAATTCAGACTCACATGCAACCATCAGACTGATTGGTTTGTTTGAATCTTTTAACCTAAGAATCCATGTTAAATGTCCAACTCGTGTGTCACGGTTTTCGTCTTCCTTAATTGATTATGTATGTTCAAATGTATGTCCCAAACAAATTAAATGTTCAGTTGTGAACGCAGCCTTATCTGATCATAATGCTGTTTTGTGTGAAGTTACAATGCTTCCTTTAAAAAATCCATCCAAATATAAGCTGGGTAGAATATTTAGTGCTTCAAACTAATAGGTTTTACCAGCAATGCAATATTAATGCTTGGGATAATGTTCTGTTATCACGAGATCCTGTTGGTGAATTTCATAACAGTTTAATGAATATCTTCCACATCATTTTTCCAGTAAGGACTATTAAAATACGAGATAGAAAATCTTGGTTTTCTGCTGGTTTGAAGGTGTCTTCTAGAAACCTAAGAAGTCTCCATTATATAAGAAAATTTACAAATGATCGTCACTCCCACAATTACTTTAATAATTACCGATCAATTTATAGAAGACTTATAAAACTGGCTAAAAATTCTTATTACGCTAATCGTCTTGCAAATGTTGACCCACTTAGCTTTCTCTCCAATCACACTGGTGTCAATAATTCATTTTATTTCCCTCCGACTGATTTGGAAGAGTTAAAGAGAGTGATACTAGATATTAAGAATAAAAGAAGCTCTGGGGAGGACGCACTTTTTATAAGACTGTTTCTTAATATTCTAGATCATGTTTTTAATATTTTAGTCCAATCAATAAATATAAATATAAATAAGTCATGGGAATCTGGTGTCTTTTCTTCTTCTCTAAAATTAGCAAAATTTGTTCCTCTTCATAAGGCAGGTGATCTGGAAGACCCATCAAATTTTAGACCTATATCACTACTATCTAACTTATCGAAGAATTGTAGAGAAACTGGTAAAGTAATTACATTTTTAAATTTACATAATCTGTTAACCCCTATTCAATATGGCTTCCGGGAGCATCGTAATACAAATGATTACATCTTTCAGTTTTTGGAGGGCCTTTATTCTGGTATTAATACTGGAGCGGAGCAGTTTTCTGTGATCTATCAAAAGCTTTTAATTGTGTTGGTCATCGAATTCTGCTGCAGAAGCTCAATCACTATGGCTTTAGGGGTGTTGCACTGTCTTGGTTTGATTCCTATTTATCGGGTCGTTGTCAGAAGGTTTGTGTAGGATCATTTCTGGGGAGTTCCACAGGGTTCAGTTCTGGGACCACTTTTGTTCCTAATTTTTATAAATGACCTTGCTTGGCTTAATATTTCAGGGAGATTTATTATATTTGCAGATGACACGACTATTCTATGGCATTGTGCTGACCATTTGAGCCTGAAACAAGCAATTTTCTCGGATCTTCAAAAACTCAAATCCTGGTGTGATGCAAATCTTCATCTTTTGAATTTGACTAAGACCAATGTTGTATCATTTAGATGCAACCTGGAGCATCCTACAGTCAATAGTATGATAATTGAGTGTCATCCCGAATCAAACTTTCTAGGAGTTGTAATTGACAGTGAGTTGAGCTTTAAGCCTCATGTTTTGTCCCTTTCTAAAAAAATTGCATCTGCTTGCTTTGCAGTTAAAATAACTGCCATTGAACTTGGACACTCATTGGCAAAAACTGTATATTTTGCCCTAATTGAATCGAGACTGAGATATGGGATAGGCTTTTGGGGGTTTTGTAGCCAGTATCTCATGGACTCTCTTTTTGTTCTTCAGTAGCGTGCCATTAGATATATTTGTGGAGCAAAAAACAAGGATCACTGTAGACCATTGTTTAAAAGGGAGAAGATCTTGACTCTGTATGGTCTATTTATTTTGGAAACGGTAACTCTCATTCATAAAAATAAACAGAATTTTACCTCGCAAAATCCATCTTATGTAACTCGTAATGTCACTAGTTTAATGTTACCAATACCCCATTCCGCCTTGATTAAAAAGTCAATCATATACGAAAGCATTAAAATCTTCAACCATCTTCCAAGGCATTTAACATCTCTTCCTTCTCTGAAACTGTTTAGGAAGAGAGTCCGAAATTTGCTAGTTGGTGGAGCATATTGTAATCTACTAAAATGCATAAGCTACCAAACAAATATCACCCTGTCGCAAGTTTGAACTTGAACTTGGAGATTGTTATATAAACATTAAAGGCAAACTATAAACAACGCGAGCAATCAACGGGAGCGACTTTGAACCTTATGCATGCAATGATCATCACTTTGTTTTATATAAATACGCTACCGAACCCTCAGTTCGGCAGACTTAGTCTCACCTCCAGCTCCCAAGGTTAGTCACTTGACGACTGCCTTCTGGGTTCTATCCGCTCCTAAAGTTAGTCATACGACTGCTTTAGGTTCCATTCCTTTCCTACCCAACCTGGTACCGGTTAGTCACTTGACGACTGCTAGGGCCAGGGGTTGCACAACCTCCATAGTAAAGTCTTGACAAGAAGTTTGTCAGAGTGTTTAGAAGTGTCTAAATAGTCAGTTAAAAAGTTTAGTGAAATCTCTTAGTGCTCTTAAATAAAACCCAACCCTTAAGAAAAACTATAAATTATAAGACAGTAAACAAAGACCTATAAACAGTACCTCAAATCGAGTAAACATGCGCACCGTAGTAATCGGGTATAATAGAATCTCATTTTTTCTGACCAATAATTGTTGTTAAAGTTTTATCGTTAATACATTGTTATTGTTATAAACTAAACGTGCTTACTTTATCATCTCTTCTTACCCCACGTAACGCGATCCCGGTCTACCTCAGTTACCCCCCGGCACGCTAAACAAGGCGTGTCCTCACGAGTAGAACATCCAGTGGTAGATTAAAGGAAGCATTGAGACCCCGTCATTGTACTAATCGCGACGAGGCTCTTCTCTGAGAAGTTATTCTTTAAATAAACGCGCTACCCCCCAAGATACTCGTGACAATATTATAGTCTGAATGAATTTTATTGCGATAACTTTTATTGTGCTATGGATTTTAATTCTCTGTGTGTATTTTATTAACAAATTGTTGAGGGTTAAGCTAAGCTTACTTTCTTTCTGTACGTACATATATTTTCATTATTTTAAGTACTGCTTTGTCAATGAGACACCTGTCTTTAGATAATAAAGCTTATTTTGACTTTGATTTTGACTATGCAGAGCTCTGTTTGGACTGTACAGAGGCTAAATCAGGAGTGCGAACACCCTCTAATGACGAGGAAGAGAGCTCGTCAAGTAAACTTACACTAGAGATTATCACATCACGCTGAGCAGCATGTTGAAGTCTGTACGTCTGGGTATGTGGAAGTCACATGGTTGGAAGCCTCGGAAATCTCCGAAATAAGTTCTTTTAGTGATTCCATTTCTTTCATCAGACAATTGTTATTTGCTGTCAAGGTTTCAATAGATACCAACATTGCACTATTTCGTTCCTTCAGATTGGAGTTTTCAGATCAAATTCAGCTTCCAGAATCCGATTTTTTTTATTGAGAGATGTAAGTTTCTGTTCCAAACTAGAGATAGCGGACTGATTTTTACAAATCGATGTGTTATGCTGATCTTCAAGTGCCAGAAGTTGTTCTCGATGTGTTTGAACTGCCATTAGTTTTTCATCCTTAATATATTTTTCTTTTTTACTAAAGGCAGCGATTTGCTGTATTTTGTTCACCCTCTTTAGAGAAAAGCTCTTCTATGTTGGGGTTTTGAACCTTCGGCAACATGCACTAAAACAGAGTTATCCACAATACCCAAACATAGTTTTTGCACTCGACGCGCGTTTCGCTAACCATGTTAGCATCATTAGGAGATGATTAATCACGCAATCAGTCTTAATCAAAGATTTAATTAAATCCTTGGTCTTAATCATATCCTGATGATGCTAACATGGTTAGCGAAACGCGCGTCGAGTGCAAAGATTCTGTTTCGGTATTGATTGAAGATGGCGCCGACCGAAAGTAATCCGGCCGATTTGGAAAGTAAAAAGTGTCGCTACTGTAAAAGTAATGTCGATAAAAACGGTGTAAAGTGCAACATATGTAAAATAAACTTTCATAATTCGTGTGCGCTAAGAATTTCGGGACTTTTAGTGCTTAGTGCCAGCAAAAATCTGGTTTTATGCCAAACGTGTGCGAAAACACAACATGATGCAGATGTAAACAAAGCCGCCATGGAACTTGCTGAGGTTATTTCTTTAAAAGATAAGGAAATAACAGCACTTAAATTGAGAATTGCGAACTTGGAGGCAAAAACTTCAGACGCAAGCATTATTAATTTGTGCAAAAAAATCGATTCAATGGAAAAAGTCTTAACAGAGAAATTAGATGATTATTTATTGAAACAGGAATCTACCAAGGTCACACAAGGTCAGAATGCCGATTCCTCCAAAACTCTTACTGGTGGGCAGAGCGGAGTGGATATGCTAGTTGTGCCTCACTCTAGTGTCGTGGTAAGACCTGATATTGCCAACCGCAGCGGCCTGGGGGCTGGGAACAGGCAGCCACGGGCGTCAGTCGCCAAGAATCGCCAAGGGGATGAACGGCAAGTTCTGGATGGGTCCTCCGGTATGCACTGCAAACTGATGGCACAGAAGGGGATATCGACCAATGGTGACAATAATTATCATAAAACCAAAAATAAAACCTTTGCACAAATTGCTGAGAACGAACATAATGTGGAGCTTACTGCTGGGCAGACTAATGAAAATCTTGATAATGGATGTCAAGTAGTCAATCGAAAATCAAAAACAAAAAGACCTGAGCCCAAACGGGGAACCAGGGAGAATGTAAATAACTTTTTTGTGGTAGCACCTAGTCAAGAAAAAATTCAAAGGAAATGGATATTTATTTCGGGATTTGAACCAACCACCACCGACCAAAGCATCTTAGAGTATCTGAAAGAAAATGGCTTTACAGACTGTTCATGCTACAAGATGAAGACCAAGAATGACGAGGTGAGAAGCTCCTTCAAATTCGCGGTTCCAGCTGATGCGACAGCCGCTATCATGAAGCCTGAACTCTGGCCAACAGGAATAATTTTCAACCATTTTTTGAACCTGCAGAGACGTTTTCCGCAAGGAGAAAACGTGGCTCAGCAAATAACAAGTTAGAAGTAAACATCATTCACCACAATATCCAGTCAATTGGAAATGTGCTTGACCAACTTGAGCAGTTGGTGGACGAGCATGAGTGTGTGGCACTGGCAGTCACGGAACACTGGAAATCGGTGGAACAACTGCGGTCATTTAGCCTGGTGGAGTATGAACTGGCTGCTCAGCATTGTAGGAACGAGGGCTGCCATGGGGGCTCTGCAATCTACATTCGGCGGGGCACAGCATGGAAGACCCGTTTGGATCTCACCGAACACCTGACTGAGGACATTAATTTTGAGTGTGCGGCTGTGGAAATGATTCTTCCGGGTGCCCGAGTGGTCATCCTGGTTGTGTACCGAACACCACCTACGTCAGATCCTGAAATTTTTTTTCAGAAAACTGAAATTATTCTAAGTAGAGTTATTAGTGATGATGTTTTGATTTTTTTTGCCGGAGACTTCAACATTGATCTTCTTGTTGATGGCAGAGATTCGGCAGCATTTTTATCTCTAATGAGTTCATATAATTTATTTCCATCTATAACTGAACGGACTCGAGTGAGTGCGAGGGGCACTGGTACTTGACAATATTTTTACCAATTGTGGATCCTTTTCAGCCAAGGTGTTACATACTCACATTTCTGATCACACTGGTCAAAAAATTACTTTTAACTTATGTAGTGATAAATCGCCTGAATTTTTGAACAAAAGATTGTTTAATGAGCAGGGCAAACATCTTTTTAAACATGCCTTGGCCGAGCAGGATTGGCAGTTGATGTATGATGAAAGAGAGTGTGATGTTGAAGGCCAGTGGAATGCCTTTATGCATACGCTGATACCTATATTTAATACCTGTTTTCCACTTAAAAAGATTAAAGTAAATAATAAGCATCGCCTAAATATGTATCGTAACACACCTAGAGTGGCTGAATGTAAGAGAGAGCTGGACATTCTTTTAGTATTGATCAGGGCTAACGAGGGTTATAGGAATGAGTATAATAATAAAAAAATTGAGTATAATGAATTGCTGCAAGCGGCTCGTAAAGATTACTATGCCCAAAGGGTTGTTGAGAGTGACAATAAGGTAAAGTGTGCATGGAAAATTGTAAATGATATTAAGGGGGTTAGTAAGAGTAACATGAATGTGGGTATACCAGGGAATCCATGTCTAGTTAGTGAAAAATTAAACAATTTTATGGTCGAGGCTGCTCCTTTGCTTGTCAGCAACTTAAATTTGGTGAATTACGTCAATAGGGTCCATTATAACAATGTTTCTATGTTCTTGACACCGGTTACCCCACTGGAGGTTGGACATATAATGACTGAACTTAAAAGTAAAAACAGCGCAGGTTTTGATGAAATCTCCACAAAGTTAATGAAGTTCTGTACGAAAGAGTTGATAAGGCCCTTAAGCTATATAATTAATAATTCTTTTACATTTGGTATCTTTCCAAATAGTCTCAAACTTGCCATTGTTAGGCCACTTTTTAAAAAGGGTGATCCTGCACTTCCTGAAAATTATCGACCAGTCAGTCTTTTGACATCGTTTTCAAAGATTTTTGAAAGAGCTATGTATGCTCGACTAATAAATTTTTTTGAGAGGTTTAATCTGATTAAATCTGGACAACATGGTTTTTTGCGGGGAAAGTCAATATCCACAGCACTTTTTGATTTTGTCAATCGGATAGTTGACTGTCTTGAGAACAAACAGGTAGCTTTTGGCTCTTTCTTAGATTTATCCAAGGCTTTTGACAGTATCGACCATGAGATTCTTCTGGATAAGCTTTATAACTATGGAGTTAAGGGTGCCCCACAAAGGTGGATTCAGTCTTATCTGTCGGACCGCACACAGAAAGTGGTGGTGTATAGGGATGGACAGCGCTGCTTTTCTTCTGATAGACCTCTCGCCATGGGTGTGCCCCAGGGCAGTGTCATCGGGCCTTTTCTTTTTTTATGTTACATTAATGATCTCATTAATGATGTTTCTACAGACAGCGTTTCTATCATTAACTATGCCGATGACACAAATATGCTTGCTGTGGCACCATCTGTGGAGGGTGTGCTGGGGGTGGGAGGGCAGTGTCTTTCTGATGCTCAAAACTGGTTTAACGAAAACAGGCTCATTTTGAATGCTGATAAATCAAATTTTATTTTTTTTAGAACTAAACAATCATCATTAATATTCCCTGAACAAGCAGTCATTCTTTCTCAGAGCATAAACATAAAATCAGACACAAAGTTTCTTGGAGTATATTTGGATTGCTTTTTAGATTGGGGTAGAGAAGTTGACTATGTCGCTGG
>MU182296.1:176332-196815 GCA_016904865.1 Pissodes strobi
AACTTTTTGGTTTTCCCTGTATATTGATCATTTTTCCAATATTTTTTATACGCAGAAAAATAGTATTTTTCAGTACCTACATAACCATACTTTTAATTTTTTTGAGACACTTAAAATAAAAAAGTTAAAGGGGGGCGATATTATAGGGGATCACCCTGTACACATTGTGTTACCTCTGAGTATATCATGGTAGGGATGTTTATTTAATTATCGATAGTAATTTGATACACGATCTTGGATATTTTTAGTCATCAAATAATCAATAAAGCCATAAATCTTCTTCAAGGGGAGTCATTCAACAGAGGCGTAGGTAATATATTTTTCATACTCTACCTATAAAATGGCTATATTTTTTTACGACTGAAAATTACTTTAACTTATTAATTATTATTTGTTACTTATAATTTCAATTAATTTATTGAAGTTACCCAGTAATTTATGTGGCAGCTGGTAACAGGCTTTTTCCTATGTTATCTGTCCATGTTCTTTCCTTGTCTAAGATGTCGATACAGGATATGTTTACACATCAGTGTCTAGAGTACTAGCAGACTCGCTCATTTTTATTTTTATTTTTAAGAATATGTGTGTTTCTTTTTGTAAATTTGGGTTAGTTTGCTAATGTTGTGTGGTTGCGCCCCGAAGCGAGCGGAGGGCCATGCTTGAAGGGTTAACAGCACTTTAAAGTTAGATAGATAGATATAATAACTAAAAGCTTAAAAACTCATTGATACTATAGAAAATATTTTTTGTTAGGAAAGTTTTGACGACTCTTTTAAATATCTCATTGCTGATCAATGATCATTCTCACACCTAGGGGCAACTTATTATATAGTCTAATGGCTATAAAACTTGGTCTGCCTTGGCACCTTTTCAGTTGGCAGAGTCAATTGATCATGCACATGCCTGTGTACCATAAATTGGCACTCATTTTTCCCCACATAAACAACACTAAAAGTATGTAAATACTTAAAAAAATATAAAGAACTCAATAAAGTTATAAGGAAGAAGTGCAGAGAGGCAAAGGAAAAATGGCAGGCCGAGAAATGTATAAAGATCGAAGAGCTACAACAGAAACATGACTCGTTTAATGTACATAAGAAAGTTAGGGAGGTAGCTGAAGTAGGAAGAAAGCGCCAAATAGGAATTCTCAGAGGTACTAACAACGAAATCATAATTGATGTCCAAGAGAAACTAAAAAGATGGAAGAGCTACGTAGAGCTTTTTGATGATGACAGACATGAGATTCCCAGCTATTACAAAGAGTGAAGTCATCCACGCGATAAAGACTCAGAAAAATAGAAAGACTACGGGAGGAGACAAGGTGCATATGGAAGTACTTAAAACCATTGCTAGCCAAGAAGGCAAAGGGCTGGATCTTATGCTAGAACTATTCAATACCATATACAGAACGGGAATGATCCCTTCCAAGCTGGCTAAAGTCTACTTTTGTAACGATTCCGAAGAAAACAAACGCATCACAATGCGATGACTATCGCATGATTAGTCTAATGCCACATATCCTTAAAGCTTTTTTGAGAATAATCCACACTCGAATATACAAGAAATGCGAAGAAAAAATAAGCGACTCTCAATTCGGATTCCAGAACGGGCTAGGTACTCGAGAAGCCCTCTTTTCCTTAAATGTTTTAGCACAAAGGTGCAGATATATGAACATAGTTGTCTACGCTTGCTTTATTGACTATCGAAAGGCATTCGACCGTGTCAAGCCTCAAAAGATGGTGGAAATACTATCCGTAACCGGGATTGACAAAAGAGATATTACATTGATAGCGAATCTCTACTGGAACCAGATTGCCGAAAATAGACGGAGGAACATTTGACACTGTGTC
The DNA here is from genome assembly GCA_016904865.1 of Pissodes strobi. Taxonomy (NCBI): domain Eukaryota; kingdom Metazoa; phylum Arthropoda; class Insecta; order Coleoptera; family Curculionidae; genus Pissodes; species Pissodes strobi. The sequence continues at coordinate 178,183 of MU182296.1, forward strand.
AATCCGAAGAAGCGTACGACAGGGCTGTATATTGTCACCACTCCTATTCAACATCTATTCGGATGCAATTTTTAAAGAAGCTTTAGCGGAGGTCATGGGAGGTATCAAAATAAATGGAGTATGTATCATCAATATCAGATATGCAGACGACACCATAGTCCTTGCCGATAACATATCAGACCTACAAAATATGATGAATAGAATAACTGAATATAGTGACCATCATGGATAGGACATGAATATATCAAAGACCAAACTGCTAGTCTTCTCCAAGAGACCCACTGCTGAAACAGTTTTGATCAACGACAATCAGATTGAACAAGTCTCGTGTTTTAAATATCTGAGTACCATAGTCAACGCGTGGTGCGATCCGAAACGAGAGATCCGTTCCAGAATCGAACAAGCCAGGAAAACATTCATAAACTAAAAAAGATTTTTTAATAGACCTGATCTGAATTTGGAGCTCAGGGTTCGCATGATTATATGTTATGTCTTCAGTGTGTTGCCGTACGGATGTGAATGCTGGACCCTGGACCCTGCAACTGAAAAGAAAACTGAGGCGTTTGAAATGTACTTATATCGCCGTATGTTTCGCATCTCATGGGTCCAACGAATTACGAACGAAAAAGTGCTTAAACGAATGAAGAAGCCGAAAGAACTAATGGCCCTCATTAAAGAAAGAAAAACTACATACATAGGCCGCATTATGAGAGGCAACAAGTATGAACTGCTGCGACTAATAATTGAAGGAAATATTCAAGGGAAAAGATCTATTGGTAGACGTCAGAACTTCTGGTTGAAAGACCTCAGAAGATGGTTTGGGTGCACTTCCATTGAAATCTTTCGAGCTGCTATGTCCAGAACAATGTTAGCTATGTGGATCGCCAACCTTCGAAAGGAGAGGGCGTTATAAGAAGAAGAAACAACACTTTCCAACATGTATGCTGAGAAGGTCAGGATGCCAAGATCAAGAAAAGCACACCTACTGTCCTCGCGGTAACCAAGGCTACACGTGATCCTTACAGCCCTCCTCTGCAGGCTAAATACTCTATCCCCCGACGCAGCTCCGCTCCATGCAATGATTCCATAGGACATCACCGAATGAAACAGGGCGTAGTAAGCAGACAACAACGTCACCCCAGAGACACAGCTCACTAGACTTCTCAGCAGGAATATAGAACAACGCAGTCTTCCGCACACATGTTCTACATGTACATCCCACTTAAGCCTTGCATCAAAATGGACACCCAAAAATTTTACTGGATTTTGCCAGTCCCCAATGTCTCGTAGGGTAAAAAGCATTTTTTGAGTTTTATCTCCGTTTAGCAGTAGTCCATTCGCTGCAAACCAATTGTCTGCCCATAAGTGCGCCTCGTGCGCTTCTCTATGACATCCTCCATTCGCTCACTGTGCAGACTAAGTGTGGTGTCATCCGCAAAAAGAGTGTAATCCGCGGTTGGCTCCTCCAGAGGCAGATCATTTATATATATATCAGGAAGAGATTCGGTCCCAGAACCGAACTCTGCGGAACCCCAATATTGACCACTCTCTCCCGGGAAAGCACCCCACCCACCCTCACAACCTGTCTACGGCCCCCCAAATATGACTCAAGCAACCATGCACTTCTCTCATTAAATCTGTAATGACCCAGTTTACGCAATAAGATACTATGTGATACGCAATCAAATGCTTTACTTAGGTCGTAGAATTGGGAGAGATGATAGTGTAGATTCTCAAAAGAATCCATAATTCCAGTAAGTAAGTGCAGTATACCTCCAACTGTACTTTTTCCCTCTCTAAAACCAAATTGGATGCGACAAAACAGATCATTACTTTCAAAATAGCTGGCGAGTTTTTGTGCCACTATTTTTGAAATTATTGGTAACAGGGATATTGAACGGTAATTTGAAACATCTGTTTTTTCACCCCTCTTAAAAACAGGACCGACAATGCCAATCTTCAGAACGTCAGGAAAGATGCCTCGCGAAAACATTGATTTATTAACCGAGTTAAAGGAGCAATAATCAAATTTTTTATAGATTCGATTAATTTTACTGAGAGGCCATATATATCTGCACTATTCTTGTTTTTTAGTGCATTAATTGTATCTCTCACCTCATTATAAGGGACCTCCCCAAAAGAAAATTCAGTATCAGGAACACTTAAGCCTTCCATATATACAAGAGGATTGACATTGGATTTTACTATATTTTTTTTAAGTTATGAGCCACATTTACAAAAAAATTATTAAAATGATCTGGATCAATTGTTGGCATTGAATCCCTGTCGCAATGTATCATTGAACCAGCCCACGCTATTTGGTTTATCAGTTCTAGCAATATATGCCTTCTCTGGGAATGACTGCAGATATGCCTCCCCTAGGAGCTCAACAAAAGTATGTAATTTCATGTTAACTGCCAAGTCATTCCCACTGGTAAGAACCGACAACATTAAAAAAATCAAATAAACCCCTCTGTGTTATGGGTCTAAATTTTCTGGCATTATATTCTACCTATTTATTTTTGGATTCAACATTAAGGTACACAATCTGTCCAAGATGATCAGACAAATTTAGATCTACAGTCTCTGCCACTGCAGAATTCAAACCCAAGCTTGCAATGACGTTGTCAAGGCAAGCATTCCCCCGGGTTGGTTCAAAAATCATCCTACGGAAGCCATAGCTTTCTAGTAAGTCACAGAGTGAGTTGGCCTCTCTCTGATTTGTGTTGAATATGACATTGAAATTACCCATCAACATCCCTGCCGCCGCCAACGCTCTGCAAAGCAGACTCCACTACCAAAAAGGTGCCGAAGCAACCACTTGGTGATCTATACACAACCATGATATAAATGTTATATGATTTTACATGTGTACAAGAAAGTTCCACACATTTTTCTATATTTACCGTTATAACATTATTAGTATCACCATTAAAACCCTTATCCACAAGAATTACTGTACCCCCACCCTTAAATTTCCTCCTAGGGGTGGAACTAGTTACAATAAAATTACACGGAGCAAAAGTTCTTAGTTTTTCAGCAGTTAACCAGTGTTCTGTCAAAGTCACTACATCAAAATGTGCTGTCGCTCAGGAATGCCTCCAACTCATGGAACTTATTCCTGACCGACCGAACATTGCAATGTAGAAGGGCAAAACTGTAATTCACGCAAGGCTGCCCATTTACTTCCTCTGGGGCACTACATTTCTCCGGTTTAAAAAATTATTAATAAAATACCGGTTGGCTAAAATACATCACTCATCACAGCGTCCCTGTCGGCCGAAGGAATGCCAAGTTATTATATTTTTTCACTTTTTGTTTTTAATTTTTCACAGATAGAGTCCGATTTACCATTATTTTTTTAGATATTTTACTATGTCTTCCTCTTTAGTCTCCACAGCAAAACCAGACACAAAGAGCCAACAATATTTCTTAGCAACTTTCAGATATGACTCATTTTCTTTGCTTCCCTTGATTGGTGCAGGTCTGCTGTTCAAAAGGACCTTTCCGCCGCGTTTGTTGCGCTGTACGATCTTCCAATTTCCATTATCTTTCATTTCTTCCGCTTCAGCATTGTAAACAGAACTGTTAACGTTAACCTCACTTTCGCTTTCGGTTGGTTTTGCATTTGGGTCTTTTTGTTTTGGGAACACTAGTTTTATTGGCTGCTAATCCATATTTATACTATTTTTTGGGGTTATCGTAATAACGGCCCAGATTCTTGAGATAAAATATCGACGTCATTGACCTTCGTAGTCTGTGCCGAGATTTGTTTTCCTGCTTTAGTTGAATGTTTACGTGACGTTAACCATCAATCAGAATATCGCATAGTGCTGTAAGACTGTAAAGGATCGTATTACACAATACATGCAAAGACCGCAGTATTGCCACAAGCACTATTTTTTTTTTAGGTAGATTAACGTAAAAGAAGAGCGGTGGAATTAGGTCGGTGAGAGGTAGATTAAATAAAAGCTAATATATTCACTATTTTTCGTTTAGGAGTAGCAAATTTTGCGTTAGCCTTAGCATAAATCAAAACATTCCCAAGGAACTCACTATAGTCACTAAAGGGCATAGCAGTGTTGCCGATCTAAATTTGTGAAATTATACGATGAGCTGTTCAAATTGCACACTTTTAGTTTGAAAAATACACGCTTTTTGCACACCACCTACATTTTCATATTTTGAAAAATCAGGAAGAAAGGATAACTATTTTGACATATGATTTTGAAAAATGGGTCCATAGAAAAAGGTTATAATGGGTCAAATCGTGGAAATCTCAATGGTCAAATCTAAGGGTCAATCAACAGGCCCGGATCACACATATTTCATTCTTAACCATCTACACGAGTCCTTCCTCGTTCCGAGTCTTGAACTTGCGCGCGCATATTTTTTTCACTTCATGCAATTCCCTTCACTTGCTCCGGGGCGCAACTACACAAAACTAACCCAAATTTAAGAAAAATAACAAACATAGACTTAAAAAAATATATTTAAAAATGTCTTGCCACCGCACCGACGGGATTCGAACCCGGGCCGAAAGCATGGATCGTAAAGACACCTGTTTGTTAGAAATGTGTTTGTGATGCGCGCGTAAGCCCAGGACTTGTCAGACGGTAGGACTCGGGCAGATGATTAAGAATAAAATATCTACGCTCAGCTCAACCAAACCTAGACACGCGCATCATTTGACATAAGCCATAACTTTCCGTTGTCATATCTAATATTTACGATACATCGACGATATTCTTACTCCTATTGGGGCACTCGTGGCTGTTGACTCGGGCCCTCGTATACGATCGAAAAATGCACGTCGGGCATTTGAATTCTTTTCTCTCGCTTGGCCTGAGGTGAGTCTCCCTGTGTCTTCTGATTGAGCTTCTGTGGATCGTGGTGAAAGGGCAATGCTCGCAATCGAAGTGTCTCTTACCGTTTAACGTACTGGGTGATATCTGAAGAAAATAATAAGTGGATGTCTGCTCACAATATTCAATAAATGATTAAACATTCATTACCTTGATTTTGAACACAACTTACCGGAAGTTGACTAGCGTTTTCGCTATTTACATTATCACTATGTTCAATGGAAGGGCTGCGTCCATCTCCATCGCTAATATCACTATTTTTGGAATGATCAACAGCGTTCACTTGACTAGTACCGTCGGTCGGTGATGCCACGTTGTGGCTACATAAATGCTCGTCCAGCAGCTGCTTGCTGAGCGTCTTGTAGGAACAGTGGCAACACTGGAACATCGTGAGCTCTTGCGATTTGCCATCGGTGAACGTCTGAGACTTGAAGTCATCTGAAATGGAGAATCGAATACATTCAAAACTTAGAAATTTTATTGCCTGCCTTTCCTCCGAACGGTCCCATTTAATAGATTTGTAAATAATGCAAATAAAGTTATTTAAGAGAAGTAATGATTTTCAGATATACTACTTCTGAACTAACGTATACATGCGAAAAATTCGCTACTTATCTAGACTTGTCAGATTTTTCAAATTCAAATTCAAATTCTTTATTAACGGACCAGCCAGTTACACAAACAACAATGTTCACTAAAAACAGTAATAAATAATTTTAAATTAAATTAATAATTAAACACAATTAAATCTAATATATAAATTAGCTAAAAACCCTGTTGCATCTTGTTTTTTAAACTCTTTAAAGATAAATTAAAGAGAACTACCTCTCTTGGCAGTTGATTGGCATCCCTGCAAATTCCTGATAAGGGACTAAAATAGCCACAATTTGTCCTATGATATAATATATTGAACAGTTAATTATGTCTTGTATTTCTTGCAGGTACATGAATATTTATCTCATCTAACAGAGGAGGACAATCAATTAAATTATTTACTATTTTATACAAAAAGCATATGCCAAGATTTTTCCTGTGGATTTCTAATGTAGGAAGGTGTAATAATATATATAATTCATCAAAATTAATATTTTCAACAGGAATGTTTAACCTATAGCCTATATGTTTAAGAAATCGTCTTTGAACCCATTCCAGCATATTTATATAAACCTGGTAGTTTGGAGACCAGACAGGACAAGCATATTCAAGTATGGATCTTACTACTGAACAATAAACAGTTTTTAAGGCATAAATATTGCCAAAGTCTTTTAAATTGCGGACTACAAAGCCAAGGAGTTTCAAGGCTCTATTGCAAATATTTTCAATATGGAGATTGAAAGTAAGATCTTGATTGAAAGTTACTCCTAAGTCTTTCAAAGATTTCGCTCTCTCTAGCTGCTGACCTAGCAATACATATGGGTATATTATGACTACATAACATTTAAAAAAAGATATAACCTTGCATTTTTTAACATTCAAGTCTAAGTCATTAATTCTACACCAAAGAGCAAAGCAATTAAGATCTGCTTGTAGCTGTTTTGAGTCCTCCAAGGTTGAAATTCGTTTATACAATTTTAAGTCATCTGCGTATAACAATAAAGCACTGTAAAGAATGAAGTCCACAACATCATTTATGTAACAATTAAATAATAATGGTGACAGATGTTTTCCCTGTGGTACTCCCGATAAAACACAAATTGGAGAGGAAACGGAAATTTTTTATTTTTACCAATTGAATCCTTCCAGTCAAAAAACTTTCCAACCATAACAACAAACTTCCGGCTACCCCCAATGCTTTAAATTTTTTTATAAGAGTAGAAATATTGATCCTGTCGTATGCCTTACTAAGATCTGTACAGTCTTCCACAGCCTTCCACAGCTTCCACCAAATCATGTTGATATTTTACCAAATTTTACCAAATTTGTCACTGTGGACTCTCCCTTCACAAATCCATGCTGGGCAACCGATAGAATGTCCCTGAAGTGACGAGTCATCCTATATGTTACCAAGCAGTCAAAAATTTTTGGTATACCTAAGAGAAGTTTTACTGATAGGTCTATAATTTGACACGTCAGCTCGACCCCCTGACTTAAATATGGGGGTTACATAGAATATTTTCCATTTGGTAGGGAAAATGCCAACTGACAGCGATAAATTAAATAGAGAGTAGATTTTATCAGAGAGGACAAATTGTGTATTTTTTAAAAAGTGAACTGTTAAGCCATCAGGTCCACCTCCTAGATTATTATTTAATTTATCTAATTTATCAAATACTTCCATGACTGTAAATTTACAAGAGGACAATAATTGTGTAGTTTTGGAATAAGTAAAATTAGTATTCTTTTCACAGTGGTTGACGTACGCAGATACAAAGTGCTGGGCAAACAATTACATAATCTCTGTACGATTGTCAGTTTTTACAACCCCATAGAATAAACATTTTGGTAACTCAAAATTATCCCTCTTCGAATTGACATATCTCCAGAATTCCTTGTTAGATGTTAAGTTACTTTCTAACTCATTAATGTATTTATTATGATCTGCCTGTACCATTAATTTACATTTTGATCTGATTTTTGCGAAAGTTTCATAATCACTTGGAGAGAAACTATTTTTATATTTTTTATGGGTAATTTTCTTTTCAATTATATTTGATTTTAATTCATTACTAAACCATTTTGGAAATTTTAAATTTTTTGGCCTTCTCCTTGGTACAAATATTTCAATTGCAGTATCAATAACTTCGTAAAATTTGTCAACAGCTGAATCAATATTTTGGGTCTCAACTAAAAGATCCCAATTACTAGAAGCTAAATACATATTAATATCAGCGAAGTTAGCAAGGTTGAAGTTGTAGTATTCATAATCATACTCGAGATTTGGGGACAAATTGTCAGTTACCAACTCAAAAAACAAAGCTGGATGATGAGAATCACACTTCACAATAGGATACTGCACAACAGACACCCTAGGTGTAACATTACAAAAAATTAAATCTAAATACCTATTTCTAGAATTTGGAATTGTATTAATCTGGTTTAAATTGATGTGTGTACAATTGAATTGTGCTGGAGAAATTCTCAAGCAAAATGAAATGCTTAATGCGGTTATTTTAAAGATGCTAGCATCCCAGGATCACTTACAGGGTGAAATTATTAGAATTGCTGAAGATTTGGGGATCTTAACCTCAAGGTTATCATCAGGTAAACAACAACAAATACCGGTGAATAAACAGCAGCCTGATGCTGTGTCGAGTCCTGCACCATCAGCAGCTACCGCTAATGGTCCCATTCAGGACAAAAATGATCCTGAAGACCTCCCTTTTCAGGAAATTTTAAGCCGTAAAAAAAATATAACCTCAATCGAAAAAATAAACAAAGCATCATTGTGGGGAATGCAACAGAAGGCATTGATAACCTTACCAGTGGGGAACAAAAATAATCCCTTTATTTAGGCAGGGTCAGGGCTGGTGTAAATCCAGAAGCCATTGAAGAGTATGTGAAAAAACAGTGTGAAGAAATACAAAATGTTAGAGTCACTCCACTGTCTGTTAAAGGGGACAACATGTCATTTAAGGTAACTTTCCCAATCGAATTTAAAGAGAAGTTAAATACTCCTGAAGTTTGGCCTGGGGGAGTGATTATAAGAAAATTTTAGCATCCTTCTAACCGTCGTAGATCCAATTCAGAGTCTTTAAGGAAACAAGATGGCATTTTGAATAATTTTTTATCAAGCAGTCGGTAGCTGGCCCTAATATAAGTGTTTACTATATTAACACTGGAGGGATGAGGACAAAAATAGAACAATTTAGGAGTGCTGTCGCTTGTTGTTCGTATGACATTGTTATGATTGGAGAGACCTGGTTGAATCAAAATTATTCGGATTCAGAGGTGTGCCCTGACCTGTATGATATTTATCGATGTGACAGAATAACTGGAGTCAACACCTGCAAGACTCGGGGTGGCGGAGTTCTAATTGTGGCAAAAAAAGTCACTCAAGTCACAAAAAGTGGTCTTAAGGCAAGTTGACTGCGATATTTATGAAATATTTATAAGCTTTACATTAAATAAAGATAAAATTGTATTAGGTTGTATCTACATTCCAAGTCCGTCTCCACATCAATGTTACTTGGCACATTGTGAATCAGTAGAAATTGTGTATAATATGTATCCTGATTTTTCAGTAATTCTCGTTGGAGATTATAATTTACCAAATGTCATCTGGTGTAATGATGAGGAGACGGGCTTAACTGTTCACTGTCCATTGGACAGCTTTTTTAATTTCATTCAAAGGAATCCAGTAAAAAATATTAGAGATGCTCTTTTAGATTTGGTATTTACAAATATACATGACCTTTGTGTTCTTGAGGCAATTGACAGAATTTTTGAACATGGTGAAAATCATTCTGCAATTTCCTTTCAATTAGTCTCTAGTAGTAATGATGTGCATTTTGCTAAGTATGAAGAGTATTTTTTGAATTTTAAAAATGGAAACTATACTGACATCAATGACTTTTTGGCTGGTGCTGATTGGAGGACACAATTGCAGCTTGAAAGTATTGATGAAATGGTACATTATTTCTATAGCATTGTATATGAAGCAATTAATTTGTTTGTTCCTCGCAAAAGATACAAAACATCAAACTTTCCTAAATGGTTCAGTGCAGAGTTGAGGCAGTTAGTTGTTCAAAAAATGTGAAAATTATAATATTTTTTCCAGCTTAAGAGATAGATGTGAGGTGCTGCATAACATTTGTTATAAGAATTATATGAACAAAATTGAGAATAATCTTTCTGAAAACCCAAAACATTTTTGGGGTTACATAAATAGTAGGAAACAAAATTTCTATAGTTTACCATCAAGAATGCATTAGAATGGAGTTGAATGTGAAGATAACACCAATATAGCAAATCTTTTTGCTGATTATTTTTCTAGTGTCTATTCCTCTGATTTAGTTGGTGATTTACCACACATTGATTATCCGAGAAGGGTTGATATTGTTGGCATGCAGTTCACACTATCTGATGTCTTTCAGTTGATTAATAAGTGCCCTCCCAAGATTGGGACAGGCCCAGATGGCATACCTCTGTTTTTTTCTCAAAAAGTGTGTTTATTCATTATCATTTCCTATCCTAAATCTATTTAATACTTCACTGAATGAAGGAAAATTTCCTGATTTTTGGAAGGGATCTTTTTTAAAACCCATTTTTAAATCTGGCATGAGAGAGGATATATCAAATTATCGTGCAGTTTGCACTCAGTCCGAGATTCCCAAGTTGCTGGATTGCCTTATTGGTCAAAAACTCTTCTCCATATTCAAGAACATAATAAATCCAGAACAGTTTGGGTTTGTGAAAGGGAGGTCGACTGATGTAAATCTTGCTCTTTATGTTCAGTTTATTACTGAGAAATTGGAGAAGGGACTGCAGGTTGACTCGGTCTATACAGATTTTTCTAAGGCATTTGACCGGGTCAACCATGGTTTACTGATTCATAAGTTAATGTTACGGGGCTTGCAGAATCCTTTTTTGGCTTTTGTTCGGTCAATGCTAGTGGGGAGATTTCAGGCAGTTAGGGTCAGTGGTGTGATTTCTGAGGAGTTTCATGTCCCGTCAGGTGTTCCTCAGGGATCGCACTATGGACTTGGTTTTTGATCTACCATCATGCAATTTGCTTGAGTTTGCAGATGATATAAAATTCTTTTTCCCTCTTTGTTCAGTTGAGGAGACTGATCTTTTCCGAGATTATATCAATGTCTTTTGTAACTGGTGTAGTACAAATAAGATGGAACTTAATGCAATTAAATGTTATAAGGTAACTTTTTCTAAAACTAAGAATCCAATAATTCATGATTATAAAATTAATAACATCAAAATTAGCTCCAAAGATGAAATAAGGGATCTAGGAATTTATCTGGATAGTAAATTATCCTTTTCCAGCCATATAAATATGAATACTTCGAGGGCAATGAGGATGTTGGGTTTTGTGCAAAGATCAACAGTTGACATTTCCATAGACACATTCAAGATGCTATTTGTTAGTTTAGTAAGACGAATTCTTGAATATGGGTCCATTATATGAGCTCCCTCTTATAACTGTAATATAAAACAAGTAGAGGGGGTCCAAACCAAATTCCTTAGAGTATTGGCATTTAGGTGTGGCTATCAGAGGGAGGACTATGAATATGTGGAATTAAGGCAAGAATTAAACTTAATGAGCCTGGAATCTAGGCGTAAACTCCTTGACTTGTGCTTTCTACAAAGAGTTGTCAACTCGGCAATAGACTTCCCTGAACTTTTGGCTTACTTTAAATTGAAAGTTCCATTCAATAATAATCGAAATAATCAACAAATTTTCCATGTTCCATTTCATCGTACTAATTATGGCATGAACTCTCCAATAACCCGAATTTCAAGATCTGCAAATGGGGTTCTTTCTAAAGGTGAAATTAATATATTTGGATCTTCACTTAATTGTTTTTGGAACCATATTAAAAATCAGTTAGGTTTTGATTAACTCGCTATGAAATAATTTAGGTGATAATTGTGTTCCTGTTATTAGGTTTATTGTTATGTATTTAGATAACTTATTGTAATTAATATTGTAAAATGGCCTGTCCGTAAATAAAAAACATAAAATAAATTAAAAAATGCCATACAATGAGGCAAACATGTCGCTTGTTTAGTGAGGACTCCAAGAGCACTGGCACCATATTCATCATTCGACCAGAATGTATCCGGGAGGTTAAAGTCACCACACACTAGAATATCACAATTATTGACCGACACAGCATCCTGTAGGATCATTGACACAGCCTCAGTAAACGCCTCATAGACTTCTAGTGAAGAGGCAGGTGAAATATATGCATTCCCAACAAGTAGTTTTTTAGATCCTAGACTTATAGAAACAAACACATGTTCAACGTTGGATACATGTGGTCTTATTTGCATTGCTGGCAAATTCTTATTCACCGTTATTAGTGGACCCCTGCACCTAGTACCTGAACTGGTAGATTTGGATCTATCACATCTAAAAATTGTACAATTTTCTAGACCAAGCTCACCATCACCAATAGATTCATCCAGAAATGTTTCAGTGAAAAGAAGAATGTCATAGTTCTCAATTGCTGTGGAACACATTAATAAGTTTAATTTGGTTTTTAAACCCCGCACATTCTGGTAAAAGACACTCACATCTGATTCTGGACACGATTTTGAGGATTGTTCTGGTGCTTTCCGTTTCTTTGGAAAACATTTCGGTTGTTAAATGATCTAGAAGTTCTTGATTTATTCAGGAACACAAAGAGTTTCACTGTTGTGCCCTCGGACCCTAAATCTGGTCTCATTATTGACGAATCATATGTAGGTTCTACAGAGAGTTTAAAGGAAGCAATGTGTTCGTTTCTAGATAGTAGTTTCTCAGTAACCTGAGTTGGTATATTATTGGATTCCAAATGAGCCTTCAATTGATCTGCTGTGGTGTTACCACTTATATTCCCTACGTGGAACTAGGATTGTTTGGCTGCCGCTGCCAGCCCCAAACCGCTCCCATTCGAGCCTTTAATGATCTGTTCATGACCCAACAACATGGAGGTTTCCTGAGTTTTATTGGTAATATTAGCCATGACTGCCCTATTGACTGCTTCACTCACTTGGGTGGTTCCAGGCGTGGTATTATCATTTCTCTGAGTAAGAAATCTGACCAACTCTTTATTGGCGTCCTTAATGCTGTTAACTGTATTATTTAACTGTGAGCTAATAAGTTCAGTTTGGGAATTAAGTATATTCCTTAGGTTAGTTGTCAATGCAACAGAGTCGCCATTTGATATCTGGTCTTCTGCAGGTCTACTGGTTACATCATTTAATACAGGGACTGTGTCCCCAAGATCTTTGTGAGACCGTTCAAGGGCACTCAATTTTATTTCAATGTTGCTAATCTGTTCTTTCATAATTTTCATAATACCCTGTGTAAACATCGTGATGTAAACAACCAAGAAATTTTGTCAAACTTTTTTAGTGTTTTAATCATTTAATCAAATAGTAATTTATGTTGAATTTGTGTTCTCCCATTTGATTGTGTCAGTGTTATTAAAGACAGATCTGTTCACTGCTTTTTCCCGGAGTTTGAAAATCTAACCTCAAAATGGCCACATGCTGGGATTGCAAGAAGGCAGCTTCTGATTATTTGGACGGCAACGCTACTATAAAATGTGACATCTGCAAGAGTGAATACTGTTCCAGTTGTTTTACTCTCAGTGCTTCAGAAATTAAATGCCTGCCTTTAGGAAAACGAGCTCTTATAATATGCTGTGCAAATTGTAAAGAAGCTGTCTTTAGCAGCCTATTAAATCTTGAAAAGATACGCCATCTGGAGCAAGAAAACTCTCTACTTAAGAGGAAGGTATCTATCATTCAGAGATACTGCTGCGAGGCAACGCTAAGAGACGAGGCAAAAATATTCGTATAATTTTCGACCGTTGGACAGCATTTATACGTATCCTCTTGAGCGGGGTGCGATGTACTCCAGGGCTGGCCTACGTAATTTTTGTGAAGCGTTCTCGGCAGCCTGAGGCGTGCAAAGTGTACGGCCGGCGATCGCACGCGTGGAAAGTGTACGGCCGGCGATCGCACGCGTGGAAAGTGTACGGCCGGCGCCCGGCGATCGCACGCGCGCTTTATGCATTTTATAGATCTTCAAAATGTGTTCAGTGCGTGATGGTAAGTGGCGTTGCCTTGTCGTTTCGTTGAGTCATTGCATTTTATATTGGTGGTTACCTATTGAAAAGTGTTCTTGTGTGGTTGTTGTTGTTTTTCTGGAAATACTTGTAAAATATGGATGCTAAAAGAAAAGGATTGAAGGGCCGACTTAGGTTAAATGCGGTTAGAAAACATCCAGGTCGAAGAAAGGGACAGATTGTAAGTATACATTTACAATTTTTGAAGTGAATACTTCTTTGATTTCGTGAGAGTGATTTTTCAATGCGAATTTTTCAATAAAACATAACATATTATACAGGGTGTTCGAAGAAACATGGCTAGTTCCTGTTGCTTTTTTAAAAAGATACACTTTCTCACCAATGAAAACAATATAAAAACAATATTATTTCAGGTTTCTTTAAAAAAGAGGAACAAATCTACGCCATCCAGTCATCATGTGACCAAAAATCAAACAAGTGGTGAACTTCTGGGCGAGAATGTACGGTTTTGTAATATTTTTTAATATCTTCGATTATATTTATATTTTATTAATTTTTTTAGGAGATTATAACACTTGACGTTGGTGAAGAAAATATTACACCACTTCACTTTGATGAAGAAAGTGACAATAGTGTGCCAAGTACCTCTAAAAGAGTTTACGACCAAAATGAGGTACATTATATTGTTTATTATTATACATTTTAGAGATAAATTTTCTAAATAATTCATTTTAGGAACCTGTTAAATTAGAGGGAAGAAGATTGGTGGATATTCAGTATTTCTTGGATTGCCTTAAAAATCTAAACAACCACGAGCCAAGGTTTGGGTGCACTTTAAGCAACATGAATGTTGTAAAAGAAATAAGAGATGGATACGTGTCAATATTTAAATTTAAATGTAATATGTGCAATGGAACATATAATTTGGAAACGACAGTGACAAACCCGAATCAGGATGCCGTTCTGGGGGTGATGATGATAGGAGCAGGATACAGTGCCCTAGCCCAGTTCTCGACATGTCTGGAAATTCCTTTTCCATCGCAACGAACATACCAAGTTCAAGAAAATGTTCTTGGGGAAAGTTTTCAAACAATTTCCTTGGAAACTATGAAGCGAGCTGGTGAGATAGAAAAGGAATTGGCTATAGAAGCAGATGACCTCTCACCTGATGGGGTTCCTATGATTACTGTCGTAGCGGATGGATCTTGGGCTAAAAGATCTTATAAAACCAATTATAATTCGCTTTCAGGAGCTGCAGCAATTATAGGCTGTCGAACTAAACAGGTAATTTAAAATAGTAGGTTCAAGTTCTGAGAGAAAGCTAATTTGTAATTTTTTAGGTGCTTTTTATCGGCATCAAAAACAAATATTGTACAATTTGCCAGCTCTCCAAAAATCGAGGGCAAATGAGGCCCAAAAAGCACAAATGCTTTAAGAATTTTGAAGGTTCTTCGACCAGTATGGAAGGAGATATTTTAAAAGAAGGCTTTGTCTATAGTCTAGAGCAACATGGATTAATATACCATAAATTAATAGCTGACGGAGACAGCAATTCTCTCAAAAAAATTTTAGATGCTCATCCGTACGAAAATGTTGTTGTAAAAAAAAATGAGTGCAGAAATCACCTTCTGCGGAATTACTCTCGGAAAATTCGAGATTTAGCTAAAGACACCAATGCCGGGCCATTAGTTCTTCGGAAACACATAAGCGTAAGTACTCACTATATTGTTGATATTTCAGTATAAAACGAAAACGGAGGATGTTCTCAATTCAACACCTATAGGTATTTTTTTTAACATATCCCTTTTCTTTATCATATGTATGACCACGAATATTTTTTCCAAAGTGGGTCGATTTGAATCATTCTTGTTTTATTGGAAAGTTGGTCCCATTTTATTTTCAAAAAATTATTTCATCCCTGAGGGTATCAAAATAGGGGATGATTGATCACCACTGAATTCTTACCGGTTCACCGAATAACTTTGTACTGGGTTATTCCATTTTGATGCTTCTTTTTTTATTGGATAGGGTAACCCTAAAGAGGGTCCAATTTGCATTTGACAAAAAAATTTTAATTTCTTTCCTTGAGTAAGGAAAATAGGGGATGATTGATTTTTCCCCCACTTTCCGTTAACCGATCTGAATGAAGTATGGTATGCTTCTTATTCTGAAGGGTGTACCTCTAAGTTAGCCCCATTTGAATTTCAGAAAAAAATTTCATCCCTAAGGGCATATAGTACAAATAATATCGAGTAGATCCACTCAGCAAAAATCGTTTGATGTTTTTGCATCAAACGCAAAAGCCTCAGCACGGTAAAACATAAGTTTGTACTTTACCTGCAACAGCGAGCAGTCTGTGGGGAGAGATTCAAAAAGTATTCGCTGATGCGCTTTCCTCGGTTATTATAACACAACGCGACGCGAAAGTACACAATCTCAGAGCGTTTGCACACTCTCTGTCCCTCGGAGCAGGGCCATCGTGGGCCACGAACCAGATTGATCCGGATTCGCCCCGTGGGCGCCGCCAAACGCTGTCGGCGAAATTGGAAATTTGTCTCCAGTGAACCTACCGTATACTTATTTATACCGAGCTAAGGGTATGAAAATAGTGGATGATTAATTGTTTTCGACTGTTAACCGATTGATTATATCACGCATAACTTTTTACTGGTTAAACATATTTAGATGACTTTTTTAAGATGATTATCTTTTATTTAATAGGGTATATCTCTAAGTTAGATCCATATGAATTTGAAAAAATCCCAGTTCTAAGGAAAGAAAATAGGTGATGATTGACTGTCCACCTTCTTTCCTCTCACATATTTCAAGAGAATTTGGTGTATGCAAATCCGGTAGCAACATTAGTTTAGGAGCTTAGTTATTAATACCAAGAGGGTTTATTTTATTTTTCATTTTCAGTTACTTCTTCGTCGGCTCAATTTTTTTGTTAAAAATGTTTTTATTATTTTCCTGGTAAATGAAAACAATTTAATAGTTTAATACCGTTGTTTTTTTCGTAGAAAGAACAGTTAAGATTACGATATGCAGTGACCAAAGCTATCGAACATAGAAAAAAGGAGGGCATTTCGATGGATGAGAAAATCAAACTATTAAAACAGGACATAGATAATTCGATTAGCCACGTTTTTGGAGAACACAAATATTGTGCAAAACTAGGATACTTCTGTAGTGAGCAATATAAGCCCAGTGGTAGCATATTATCGGATTTAAAAATGACAGGTATGTTGTAAACGCCAGAAGTAAAGAACGAGTACGGTTTATGAATACTTTATACATATTTATAATTTTCTTTTTGTTTCAGAACTATACGATAAATTATTCAGCTTCGTCAACTATCTCTCAAGAAATAGCACAAGTTTAATTCACGATGTTGACAATAATGTATCGGAGCAGTTTAATTCAATTATTGCTAAATTTATTGGAGGAAAACGCATTAATTATTGCCAACGTGGATCCTATCAGGCTCGATGTTTAGCCTCTGTTATTTCACATAATACTAAAAGACCTATACGATTAAAAAATTCTTAGATCAGAAAAGCCCGATTGGCTTAGTAAAAAAAAGGGAATCAAGAAAAAAATATGTTAAACGCAAGAGATTATTTCATGCCAAAGAGAATTCAGGACTTGACTCCAGTTATGGCGATCAATGTCAAAAGCCTGATCTAACGCCCGAGGAGTTGCAAAAAGAAAAAGACGATTTTTTGGCGAATATAAAAAAAAATGCAGAAGAAATAAAATTGATTGAAGAGCTCACAAAAGAACAAAGTGATTCTGATTTGTGGCATTTAGAACGAAGAAAGCGTCTTACGGCATCAAATTACCACGCAATATGCTCAAAATTCGGTGCTAGAAGCAATGGCGATACAAGGAAGCTTGTGGAACAACTTCTCTACCCAGCAAAAATTAATTCTGCTAGCATTGAGTGGGGTAAGCAAAATGAAAAACGGGCAATCAATGCTCTAGAAACAGTCATTAATGAGGAAATATCACCATGTGGTCTATTTATAAGTGAAAGTGCTTCATTCTTGGCAGCAACTCCAGATGGCCTTATTGGGGAGAAGGGCATCGTTGAAATCAAGTGTCCCTTTAGCGCTAAGAATCTCACCCCTGAAGATAGTGTAATAAATAGGAAAATATCATTCTGGAAAAAAAGCGGCGAAATCAATCAAAACCACAAATGGTTTTACCAAATACAAGGCCAGTTGTTGGTGACTGGAAGAGCCTACTGCTGCTTTGCAGTTTGGACGCCTTTCGGCATAAAGAAAGAAATAATTTTAAAAAATGATGCATTCTGCGATAAAATGAAAAAACAATTAACCGAGTTTTATATGAAATGTTATTTACCCGAGCTTGTAGATCCTCGAAAACGTAGAAGTATGGATATTAGAAATATTTCATTAAAATCTACATAGGCATCTATCTATTATTTCAAATTTCCCGCCGTGACAGATGTCAAAATTAATATTTAGGTTGTTTGTAGTTATAGATCGGCCCAAAAAAAAAAGATATCCTGAAGATAATTTATTTCCATATGTAGCGAACATTCTGGCGGATACTATATTATTATAATGAGTATTTACAAGCTTAAGTTTAATTTTAGTCCTTTGTCTTTTATAAACTAGCTTACGTCATTTGAATAAATTTGTGTTTTGATTTAGGTATCATCATTTATTATATTTTCATTCTCACCGTAATTTTACAATTTTAACATATCGCAAATTTTCACCATGAAAACCTCATTGAAAGTACGTGACCGATCCTATAAAAACTAGGTCGGCTGTTATCAAATTAAGAATAAAGTATATGTCGGAACTAATTAATAATTATTAAATAATGATTTTAACTTTAAGAAAAAAGTCGGTTCCATTTGCCTTTAATCCTCCATAATATAAAATATTCATTTCAAAATCCCTACAAGCTCCTTTCTTCCTTTGACTTCATTCAATAGGTTGTAAAGGTATCCATACAAAATCTAATGAAAATAATAA
Source organism: Pissodes strobi (assembly GCA_016904865.1). Lineage (NCBI taxonomy): Eukaryota > Metazoa > Arthropoda > Insecta > Coleoptera > Curculionidae > Pissodes > Pissodes strobi. The sequence continues at coordinate 196,750 of MU182296.1, forward strand.
TTGGTCGATTGTCTACATTTTGAGTACGTTCTACTGTAACTTTCAAAATTATAATAATTAATCAAA
>MU182296.1:206815-250506 GCA_016904865.1 Pissodes strobi
TATAGGGTGTTCCATTGAAAAAAATTTAACTTTTTGGTTTTCCCTGTATATTGATCATTTTTCCAATATTTTTTCTACGCAGAAAAAAAGTATTTTTCAGTACCTACATAACCATACTTTTATTTTTTTTGGGACACTTAAAATAAAAAAGTAATGGGGGGGCGACATTATAGGGGATCACCCTGTACATTATACATTATTATTAAAACAAGAAATATACAAATAAACTACAAGGTCAGCAGACAATAATTACCTGTGAAATGAAATTCCAGGCTCCTTCTTCTCACTTCGACTCTTGCAACCATATGCCGAACAATTTACCATTATGAATCTTAGTTTTTATCTTTCTTTGTTCAAAAACTCACAAAATAACTGCAAAATAGCACCGCCACAGCAATAGATGTGTTTGCCACATAAATAATGGCCGCCGCTCTGAAAAGGCTTCAATTTCAGTACAGTGGCTTAATGTCATGCGCGGTATCCTTACTCTTACCTAATCTAAGGGTGATATGCTATAAGGCTTAATAATACACACCAGACAAAGATAGGAATAAAAACATATGTGGTATAGAAATGTGCTAAAGTATCGATTTCGTTACAATCGTCATGTTTTTCCAAAAAGTCTCTTTTGTGTACATAATTGTCTTGTTATATGTTATCCACAAAATTTCCCAATTTTTTACTGAAATAAATTTTTCTTCCCAATTTCCCGATTTGCCAAATCTAGCTCGAAAATACTCAACATTTGGGAAATTTCCCACGGGTTGGCAATACTAAACGTTTTCTGTCGATTTTGCGTTTGCTCACATACAAAGACATGATATCTGATAAATTTTCCTTTGTGTATGTTGGTCGATATTTAGATACAAGTTGTGTAGAACGCGTGAAGTCAAAAAATGTGTAAACAGATAAGGCTTCCCACAGCGACGAGACGCTAGTAATGAACGCGGATTTACCCTGTTCCTTTACTTACTGTGAATTCGGCCTTTTCTTTACCTCCTGTTCATTATCTGTAACCGGGTTCGCAGTACCACTGTGTTGACACCCTATTTCCGTCGTAAAATAATTTACCTATACACTTGGGCAACCACCCATATTTCGCGACCGAGTTGAAAACCACTATATTATGCCTCTTACCAGTAATTAATTCTATTCTCAGGTATATTAAATACAATTAAATGAATGTAAACCACATCAGTTTCGTTTTGAAATTAATAAAACAATTGAAAGGGAGCATTTTAATAGTGGCTAAATTTATTCACTTATTTTTTTAATATGACCGCGTATCTACAGCGCCAGACAATCAGTCCTTGCACATTAAAAGAAAATGACACTGGTATTATTATTTAGACACTGTGATTTTTTTTCCAGTGTATCAACTTTCCTAGAATATTATATTTTACTAGCCAGTCAAACAATTATGGATTAATACAATAAATTCAATTAGCAATGATCTTTTCCGCTGTGAATTATTTAAATAAAATACGGAGTATGCTAGCACTACTTATTTTAATGGGATACTCCTTTAATTATCGAATACATACAGCAATAAATGATTTATGTCTGGCGACTATCCCATAACTCTCAGCAGTCAGCTGTTTTCATGTACTTCGTGATGTAACAAATCGTTTGTATGCCTCTGATGGTCTAGAGGTTTGCATGGTTAGCCTTCACTTCGGCAACGCGAGTTCAAACCCCATCGGTTTCTTTTTATTTTTTTTAAGGTTATATTTCGAAACAGTTTTTTTTCTTGATTTTGAGTATGTCTTGGGTTAGTTTGGGTTAGCACCTGGTTAGTTTCCTTTTCTTGAGCCCCCGTAGCGAGCGGAGGGCCTGTAAAAAGTGAATTTAGGCATGGTGCTGAGAGTTATGGGATAGTCGCCAGACGTAAGTCAATAAAGGTTTCCCAATATACAGGCACTCTACGCCTCATTATTTAAAACTAAACTTACTATCTAACGCTAGCACTGAATTGTTTTACTGAAATACTTATGAAATTCTTGCAGACAGACAATGATAAATGTTTTCAAATATACTAGCACTCTACACATTATGATTTAAAACTAAACTTACTGTCTAACGGTTAATGTTAACCCGGAACCTGCCATCGTAGCCGCCCTTGCTCCTGTTTGACCATCTTCTCCCTAGACGGATGACGAATTTCAACCACGTTTCTTTACTTTACTTTTCGAACCGACGCACGACATGAATTTACTTAATTACTTAGTAATTTCCACGAGCCTTTAAACTGTGGGGCACTAATTTCGGTTTGGTCACAACTAAGACCATAGTACCGACTAGAAAATTAAGATTTTAATTTTTTAGAATTTTTCTAACTTTTTTCCGGCATCACGGCCCACTGCAAGCGATATTTCTTATTAAAATTTGTATTCGGTCATTACGACCCTCGGCAATTGATGATTGGGTTAAGACTGCCTTTTCGCCGATAATTTCACGCTTTTATAGCAGCTTTTTGACGCGTTTTTTCCCAGAAGAACCCGGAATCGATACAGCTGCACGAAATTCACATGTGAGGTTACGAAATTACCCCCAATTTTCCACGAAAACACATTTCGAGTTGTAACTGGTTTTACCAAATTTTTCCATGTCGAGCTTTGGCTTTTTGGTTAACACGTGTGTTCAAAGTCCAAACAACATTCGAACCTTATAAGGTCATGACTTTTTTCTTTCATTTTAATTCGCTGAGCTCTGGAAATGTTTCCTATTACACGCCCCCTGGCCAATAGTGTTCTTTTAGAACAAAGTTTGGGGGACCTGGGTTTTTGAGGCTTGCGTTTTAGGGTTAGCTATTTCGTGAAGTTAGTTTTCTCTAGTTGCGTGATGCAGTCGAATAAAAATCTAAAGTATACGTCACCGCGTTTTAAAATCGGATCCCGAATCTTGTGAAGTTATACACCATGCCGCTTATTGAAATATATTCCAATGGTAAGTGGTTTTATTTTTAATTGAACGGTCTTAGGTGCTTTTGTTGTACACTTCTATTAAGTAAAATGTTTAACCCTTTGTCGCGGTTCTGGCATTACATCGTGAAAGTTAAACTTCAATTTGTTTTTAATTCTTGTTAAGTAAAATAAAATTATTATTTTATTTGAACGTTTTTTCCCTGGTTTGTATTCGAGACGTAATTTAATTTTTGAGCAATTAAAATTAAATTAAAAAAAATTATTTATATTTTTAAACAAATTGTTGAAACATTTCTTAAAATAAATCAGGTGCTGGCCCTGATCGCCACACTAGTTCTAAACTGTTGCTAACTTAATAGTAATAACATAGGCGTACCTACAAATCTTACTTTTGTCTTGTCAAAACAAATAATTGTTAATTAGTATTTAACATACAATAACTACATATTATGAATTTTTTGTTTGTATCTTTTATCTTTGGATTTTTTTAAATCCACTATATCAAAATTTTTTACTTTTAAGTGTAAGGACTTCTTGTACTTTTTGTTGATGCTATATGTAGCATCAACACAAAATTGGCAGAATATAATGCCAAGTAATCTGTGCCATAGTTTTTAATTTTCATGACTTTTTTCGTGCCTATAATTTAAAGAGATAATTCAAAATAAATTTTCTTTGTCACTTGACTAATTTGGGAAATATTCTGTATGTCCTACAGGGTGCTACAAAAGCAAACGGCTGGACAAAGTTCAAAAGAACGTCCTGTACTGCAAACAAATAGCTTACTAGGTAAAAAAGTAGTTGAGATATTGATTTCTTTGGGACACGCAGTTTTACGCATGCGCTCTAAAGAACGGTACCTAGAGACTCCTGTAACTATGAACCGAACTGTATTGATTATTTAACAACGATTTTCAAAGTATTCGGTTTTTGGATTTATTGTATGAATGACATCATATAGCCTTTTTTTTAAGGAATGTATTTCCTGTAATGCTCATTTTTACCTATGCCGTATTATCTGCTCGACGTGCTGCCATTACCAAACGAACCTCCTGCATAACATAACACTATTTTGAACCCCATTTCAACCAATGATTTACGGAGGACATATCGTTTTTGGCTTAACATGAATTGTATTATATTGACATATGCCATGACTTTCTAAGATGGATACTGAGGTGTCTACATAAGGATAATTTCAATACTCTAAATTATAGGGAACCTATCCTTGTCGATATAGATGATAATAAACACGCCATAATTAATGTTAGCATAAGATTAACATAGTACAGAAGCTCTTACAGCTTCGGTCCTTTGGTTTCCTAACGACTTCACGTGTCATTCCTGAAAATTTTAACATTAGTATTAGATAATTGTGTATCAAATGCAAATAAAATATGCACTACATATAGAACGCATATTAGACTGCATTAAAATAGTTGATATTTATTAATAGAATTGTGATTTTCATTTTGAATTTCTTGGCTTTGCCTCTCAAAAATATAAAAATGCAGAGAGCCATATTTTGTTTGTTTACTTAACGCAAAAATTGGACGAGTTCGAATTGTTCCATGTATACAGAGCTAGTTATGATTAATCGTCTCAGCCGTAAGAGCTATATCTTAACTTGGATGCAACAGTATTAAAAAATCACATCTCCTCGAGATTTGGCTTCGATTGATTGAATATTTTCCTCTGTTGATTTTGTTCATTTTCAAACCATATGAACATCTCTGCATCTTTGTTATAAGGTTGATAAACTATTATTACTTCTAGATATAATGCATTGAAGTGCAAAAATAAATTAATTTTTGCTGATTAAAAGGAGTAATATATATTATGTACAACTAGATAGGTACCTACCTTCTTTATAGAGTTGTTGGAAACTTACCTGTGTTTCATGATGTGTGTCTTCTTGAGCGTATATTAAAATACGATAAACAAAGACTCCTACTCAAAATGTTTGATCGAAACAAGTTGTTCGCTAATTCTTCAATTTAATTCAGACAAATGTTGTGTTGCTTTGGGATAAATTAGAGTAAAATTGAAATTGTTTTTAATTACTTATATATTTTGGCGTTGAGCAGTTGTATCGTCAAACCATTACACATTACATGGGAACTTGAAACTCTTATAATTGGATGCAAAATCTAGATATTGGCCATTGTGAGTTGATTCTCCATCTGTACATTAATTCTTTTTTTTGCGATCTGATTGCTTCATTTTTACTTTTTGAAATTTGACCTTATAATTAGTTGCCTGATGGTAAAGCAGGAGATAATAAGGTTCCGCTGGACGTGGCGAACCCACTAATGGTAATCCACCGTCTTAGAGATTAAGAATCGATATTTTTCGTAAAAGTTTAATATGGATTGTCGATATTGAAATATCCTTTGGTTTACAGTAATTTTCAATTTTATTATATTTCTAAATTTTATATATTTTTTTTAGGTGGTATTATAACGAATTTAATCTAAACATGTTCAATACGATTTTTACAACCCGACCTTTGATCCCAAAAATGTATTAATTTAATGATAATCGTGAATTAAATTGCCAGAAAACGTGAGATTTTCAATTTAAATCGCTTCATTTAAGTAGGACACACATTTTATATTAAATAGTTATCCAACGTTAGTTAATACCTACATATGCTTAATTATCCAATAAAATGTCGCCAACATGGTCACATATAGTTAGGAAACGGCATATTATGATTTGTGTTGCACTACGTTAGTGTGTTGGTATATTTATTTCGTTTAAAATTTCTTTTTGTAATAAAATATATATTATAAAACCAAAGAAATCGTTTTATTAAAGCTATAGAGTCAAGAGAAAAGATGTCAGGTGCTGGTATGCTCTTAATACAATACAAAAATCAGTGTGTGCTTTAAACTGCACGACAGAAGTGAAGACTTCAATATAATGCCAGATTAATATCATGAAATACAAGTTATTTTTTGGAATTCTATATTCACACAGTACTAATAATTGTGTATCAATTAATAAGGTAAACTTTGCCCTTATTGATATTCTTCATTTGTATTATCCTCTAAGAATGAAGCAATAGGTGTCTGGTAACTGACATAATTATAAAGTCACTGTTTAAATGTTTAAGAATTTATTAATTAATTTCAACACGCGTTTATAGATCCATAGATTATTACCCCACAATCAGTATACGTTATAAAGAATTACATAATTTATTTTCAGTATATATTGTCTTACATATTTAATGTAATGAATAACGATATTCTCCTTAATATAGAGATTTTGAATGATAAAAAGAATAACGAAAAAGAAAACAAAATAATTTAAATGTCAATTTTCAGACGCCAATACTTGAATTTAGGTATCGGGTATGTTATAACCATAATGTTTAAACAAAAAAATATAGTACATTTTGAATTTGTAAGGAAAAGCATGGCCGATAACTCTAACATGTCAATTTTCAGCCAGTTTTATTGTATACACAATATGCGGTGAAACACTTGATTTTGCTTTCGAACTGCGCCTGCAACTCACTGCACAGGCAAACGTAAACAAACGAGATGTTACTAATTAAGACAAAGTATCGTTCTCTCTTCTTCTTTAGTATAGCCTCTTGTAATGCAACAAAGTGAAACAGCGAAATAAGCTTCTCGGTAACATACCCTTGTGACGTCGACCGTTCGCCTACTGGTTCCTTAAAAGGCGATCAGATAGCTACACAGTGGGCTAAAAACCAAATACGCAATGCACAAAAAAAAGTTTTCTATTTTTTTTTCCATAAAGTGGTCGTGTTTACATGTGAAAATTTTAAGTGTTATAATAGGTCTAGCTTTTTGAAAGTAAAAAATGACTTTTTATGTTCAACTGACTCTGTTTACATCCAGTTTAAAGATTGAATGTTATAATTATTGTAGTTTCTACTGTTTTCTACCGTTTTTCATCGATCGAAGCGTTCTAACCTCAAAATGATCACACTGTGCCTGAAGTGTTGCGGTAGGTCAATTCATAAACTGGTCTGCTCAGGCTTGAATGCATCGAAAATCAAAGTTATTGATCTTAAAGGGCGTCGTACCTTAAAATTCTTGTGCAAAGACTGTAAGTCTGAGCTTCGCCAGGTTCCCATTATATTGAAAACTCTCGACGAATTGAGGGCTGAAATAAGTGTCTTACGAGAAAATATAATTAATATGAACGTCATCATAGCCAGTACAAAGTCACATATTCCCTCCAGCGAAAATATGTTTCAAGAACTTCAGGAACGTCAAAATCGTGCATCCAATATAGTGCGTTATAAGATCCTTTACACAAATAGTGCACTATATAAAAATCGGCCTTTCCTATTGGTCGATCCGCATGGCCCTCCGCTCGCTTCGTTCGCTACGGGGGCTCAAGAAAAGGAAACTAGAAACTAACCAGGTGCTAACCCAAACTAACCCAAGACCCAAAATCAAGAAAAAAAACTGTTTAGAAACATAATCTTAAAAAAAAATAATAAAAAAATTCAAGAGGGTTTGAACCCGGGTCGTCCAGGTGAGACCCAGTTGTCTAAACCTCTACACCACGAGAGCTCTTGATATAAATCGATTGCATCACGAAGACATATTGTAATACGAGACGGATCGACCAATAGGAGAGGTCGATTTTTACATAGTGCACTATTTGTGTAAAGGATCTTAAAATGCCAATATAGTCTTGTTCAATTTCTCAGGGCAGGGCACTGACCTTGGGGATTCTGAGGATCTGATAAGGACGGTCATGAATGTTCCCGTTCAAATAAAAAATGTCGCAAGGATTGGCAAACCCAACAAGAATGGTCATCGATCATTGAAAGTTACACTCCACAACAATGCAGAGGCCCAATCGGTTATCCGAAAGCTTGCAAGCCTGAAGGGTCGCAATGTGTTTGTTGGTCTTGATTTAACGGTAATGCAGAGATGAGTATCGACAAAGAACCAGTAATGGAGAAACAGATATTTACATTAAGTACAGTCGAGGAGTTCTCTCTATAGTCTCAACAAACTAGTTAAAATCTATACAAAATCACAAGAACCCATTGAATAGTCAACGCATTATCAGAATGTAAGGGGTTTGCGTACTAAACTGAATTATCTCTTGGACAATGTACAAGTGTGTCCCCCTATGATATTTTAGTAGTCACTGAGACTTGGGTAAACAATGGTTTTACAATGTGAACTGAATCTCTTTAATTATAATGTATACTGTAAGGGCCGGTGTTGTGACACTAGTGCTAGAGCGAGGGGCGGAGGAGTCTTGATTGCTGTCCGAAAGGGTATAGCTAGTAGAGTCCTCTATATGCCAGAAAATATCGTATGTTGTGATTGACCCTAGAAATGGAAACATTATACTAGTAACAATTTATTTGCCTCCAAGGTCCAGTGCTGCTACCTATAATACCTTCTGTGAGATACTTGACACAGTGTCTGATGCATCTCCAACTTCATCTATTTATATATTGGGTGACTTCAATCTTCCCCATGGAAGGTGGGAGACAACCCCTTTAAGCTCCACTGTGACAGCTTCGCATGGAGCGCCGCCCGATGAAGTAGCGTCTCTTCACGAGATGTCAGTCGCCTGTTCTTTTCATAACCTATTCCAAATAAACTCTGTCTTGACAACCAACCGAAACCTACTGGATCTGGTGTAATGAACGCCGATTTACCCTATTCCTTTATTTACTGTATATTCGGCCTTTTCTTCACCTTCTGTTCATTATCTGTAACCGGGTTGGCAGTACCAGTGTGTTGACACCTTATTTGGTCGTAAAATTATTTACCTATACACTTGGGCAACCGCCCATATTTCGCCACTACCTAATTCTATGCTCGGGTATATTAGGTAAATATAATTAAATGAATGTAAGCCACATCAGTTTTAATAAAAACAACATTTGAATTTGCGAAATTTTTGCGGGAGCACACAATTGAAAGGGAGCATTTTCTTATTTAATAGTGGCTAAATGTATTCACTTATTTTATAATATGACCTAGACAATAATTTCGGTTTGGTCACAACTAAGACCATAATACAGACTAGAAAATTAATATTAAATTTTTAGAACTTTTCGAACTATTTTTCAGCATTACGACCGATTGCATGTGAAATTTCTATTAAAATTTTGTAATTGGCCATTACGACCTACGGCAAATGAAGTTTCAGTTAAGACTACTTTTTCTCCGATAATTTCGTTTTAATTCGCTGGGACTGGAAATTAGAACCGCCCCTGACCAATGGCCTTCTTTCTTTGGAACAAAGTTTGGGGGGATCTGCGTAAGAATGTTTGACCGTAGATGATCTTTTTTCTAGATAGTTCATCTCGTGTCGCATTCTACTGCAGTCGAAAACAAAGGTATATGTCAACTCCGATTTAAATTGGTTCTCGAGTCTTGTGAAGTTATACACCATGCCATTTATTGAGATATATTCCAATGGTAAGTGATTATTATTTTTAATTGAACGGTGTTAGGTGCTCTTGTCGTACACTTCTGTTAGGTAAAATGATTAACCCTTTTCCGTGATTCTGGCATTACTTCGCGAAAGTTAAACTTCAATTTGTTTTCAATTCTTGTTAATAAAATAAACTTATTATTTTATTTGAACGTTTTCTCCCTGGGTTTAATTCGAGACTTAGTTTAATTTTGGAACAATTAAAATTAAATTTTTAAAACAATTGTCGATTCAAATTTAACTAGATCAGGTGCAGGCCCTTGCGAACATCGCACTGGTACTATCACAGGACCCTGATGTTACGGTACAGGAAGCAGATGAATTACTGATCCTCCCAGATGCGTATCACCCCCCTCTCGTCATTAATTTGAAAACATCAGCTCCACCCCTGAATGACAATGGCTTGAACTTTGAAGGTTTTTATAGAAACCTCAAATCTGCCAAATTTAGTGATATTTTCAATTTTCTTGACCAGTTTGACTGGGACATTTTACTGTCTGATAAGACGTTAGATGTAATGTTAAACATTCTGTAAGAAACTCTGTATATGACAATTGATCTTTTCGTGCCTCTGAAGAGGTATTCTGCAAGAAAACTCCCTGTATGGTACTCAGACTCTACGAGAAACTGTGTATTGGACAAAAAATTAGCACATAAAACATAAACGGTTTAAATTGTCAAATTCTGCTGCAGACTATGAAGAGTTGATATCGCTGTCTAAACGCCTAATACGTGACAGCTATGAATCCTATATTCAGACAACTGAGCAATCTTTGTTTACTAATGTCTAAGGTTTTTGGTCATTCATCAATAATAAAAAGAACCCAAACTAACCCAAACAATTATCCGAGTGAGCTCTGGTATGAAAATAGAAAGATCTGCTCTGGACAGGACATGGTGAAGATGTTTGCGGACTATTTTGCAACTGTTTATTCTAATAATAAGCATGAGATACTCTCATGCGAATTTTCATTCAATAGCATTCATATTACAACCTACCACATCCATATATCTAAAATCTATGAAAAACTTTCTTGTCTGAAAGTCGAGAAAAGTCCTGGTCCAAACGGCATTCCTCAAATTCTGCTGAGAAATTGCTGTTTCATATTATCCAGACCATTGTTTCATATATTTAATTCTTCTCTTTCCACTGGAGCTTTTCCTGATTTCTGGAAGGTGAGTTTCTTAACCCCTATACACAAGTCTGGTGACAGATCTCTAACCACGAACTACATCCCCGAAGGTGTTTGAAAGCTTGGTATTCGACTTCTTATCACCCATTTTGGATCCTGCCATGAATGATCATCAATTTGGCTTTCGACCACGAAGGTCTACTGAAGGTAATCTTTTACCCCACGTTGACTACGTGTCGGGCGCCTTGGAGAATGGTTGTGGTAGACATCAACTGCACTGATTTCTCGAAGGCGTTCGACAGGGTGTCACATGATATTTTGCTACATAAAGTTGAAGTGCATGGGGTTGATGCCCCTCTTCTACTGTGACTTCGGAGCTATATCTGTTTGAAAGGAAACAAATAGTAAGGATTGCAAACTTTCGTTCTTATGAAATAAAAAACCCTTCTGGAGTACCACACTTGGGACCCCTTTTATTCAATGTCTTCATAAATGACATTGAAGAATGTTTTGCTCACAGCCAATTTCAACTTTTTACAGACGACCTGAAACTTAACTCTGTGATTGTAAATGAGGGCGATTGTGACAAAATCCAGTACGATCTCAATAACTTACTTGGCCGATTGATGCCAGATGAATGGGCTGGAGTTGAACCCAGTCAAGTGCAAGTCTATTTCATTCCATCGCGAGCGAACTCCAATTCAGCACGACTATACAATCAATGGGATTATCCTGGAAAACTTAAGTCAGGTAAGAGATTTAGGTGTCGACTCTTGATTCTTCCTTAAATTTTATTTCACATATATATCCTCTGTTGTCAATAAGGGCTTCCAGATGCTTGGTTTTTATCAAGCGATGCACAGCTGATTTTACTAATATATTATTGCACTCAAATGCCTCTATTGCGCTCTTCTTCGACCTCATTTAATATATTCCCCCTGTGTATTGTCACCTTTTTACATCGTCCACAAGGAAAGTCTTGAGCGTATACAACATAAGTTCTTAAAATACGCAGCTTTCAAAATGAACGTTGTATTTCAACATGATGGGCGGATGCTATCTTCCTTGGGAATGCCATCAGTCTCGACTCGACATCAAATCAGAGATGTGTACTGCCATATAATATACTGCACAAAAGAGTGTCCTTCCCAGATATATTACAAAAAGTAAAAAATCCATATTCCCTTTAGAGTCACGTAATCCACATCTGGTTTTTGTTCCAATGCAGAGAACAAATTATGCATATAACAACTTCTTGTCCAGGGCTTCTAGGCTGGCAAATTCTCATAATCAGATAGACTTGTTTCCTACAGCCCCCACTTTCCATGGGCAGCTTAAGGTTATTTTTACATTGTATGATTTTTATTGTTGTATTGTTGATGTATATCGTTTAGTAATTGTGATATCATTTTATAATAGTCTTTTATTATAAAATGGTGATTTTACTTTGAATTTAATGGATGCCTGGTGTATTTAGGAATAATTGTAAGTTGCTTAAATACTTCATTATGTATTTTCTTGTAATTGGGTTTGGTAAATAAATAAATAAATAAATAAATATTTTTTTCTTCATATAAACAGGAAGTAGGACATAGTTTTGAGTACCTTAGAAAAAAGTACATTTAGTTGTACTTGATAAACCTTTGAAGGACAGGGTTTAAAGAGAAGCAGGGTTTTTCCTAACATTTTCCCTGCATAATAATCTTTTACTAATAAATCTCGCAACATGTATACGTAACAATCAGCTTTATGCTAGTCAAGTACAATCTAGGACTTTGAAGGGGCTAACCCAAGTAAAGTGCAGCACAGTGAAAGCAGTACCTACCACATTCCTAGGTAATTAAGTAGGCCAAATACCGACCCCCTATGGGTGATACCAAAGACATATAAAGAAAGAGATGTCTTTGGTATCCTCTTTTTTTATAAATGTCTTTGGGTGATACTGCCTGCTGGCCATTAGCAGAGTTCAGCACTTATCATGCTTTAAGACTTTAAGCTAGCAATATGGTTCAAACAATGTAATGTTCAATTAATAAATCTAACTAACTAACTAAAGAGAAAGTACTGTCCTACTAAAAAAATTACATAATATGATCACCGTAAGCATTAATACATTCCGTACATGCATTTGTTACCTAGGGGTTGTTATTGGTCAAACCATTCAAAATTTGAACTTCTGTCCAATGAACGCGCGGGTGCGAAAATCGTGTACGGAATGTAGTTCGGAGCCAAATTCAGGTACGGAATGTAATAAATACTTTTGCAGTGTAAGTATTTTTCGAAGGCTTAGCAAAGAGTATGGTAGAAGTTCGGAAAGGATGAGAAGCGTATTTTAAAGACAATCGTCTTCAGACAGCGGTTTGTTTTGACTGAATGTCGGCAATAATTAATCATTGGGGAGTTTAATTACTGTTAACTTCATGCATGGCCCTCCGCTCGCTCCGGGGCGCAACCAAACAAAATGAACCCAAATTTAAAAAAAGAAACAAACATAACCTTAAAAAAAATCTTGCTACTGACGGGAATCGAACTAGGAGCATCGTATCACAAGCACAGCATCTAACTATACTGCCGCCACCAGGCTTGCCGAAAGCAATTCACTGGACCGCAAAGACAGGCTGCTACATAAACTGTTATTACATTCCGTCCCTTTATTTGGCACCGAATTACATTCCAAACACGATCTTCGTACCCGCGCCGCACGTTGATTGAATAGAGGTTGAATGTTTTGACCAATAAAAATCCCTTAGGTGCCAAATAGATGAACGGAATGTATAAATGTTCACCGTAATCAAAACACGGAAATTTGTCCACATAAATCAAGAATCCACTAATATACAGGGTGTTACAAATTCGAAACGCACCATTGGGATCTCGGAAACTATAAGAGATACGAGGCCGGTTAAATTGGGGCAAAGTTACGCAATTTAAGGATGATTGACATGCCGTCGAGAGATTTAGAAAATTCCGTCTCATCATCATTATCAGCCCTCCTTCATCCAGAATTGGACATAGGCCTCCTCCCTAGATTTCCAGTTGTTTCTATTCTGTGCTTCCCTTATCCAATTTAGTCCTGTGGTCTTTAGGTCATCATACCACCTTGTTTGGGGCCTTCCTCGATTTCTTCTTCCCAGATATGGTCTCCATTTTATAATTTTTGTACTCCATCTGCCATCCTCTCGCCTTGCTACATGTCCCGCATATTCGCATTTCAATTTTGTCACTGTTTCAATTATATCTTTTACTTTTGTTTTGTCTCTTTCCTGTCTCGCAGAGATATACCCAGCATAGCTCGCTTTATTGCTCTCTGTGTTACTTTGAGTTTCGATGTTATCTCCTTCATTAGTATCCATGCCTGGGCTCCGTATGTAAGTATTGGTAGGATACACTGATCAAAAACCCTAGACCTCAGATGCATCGATATTTTTTTATTTTTGAGTATAAATATGAGCTAATTTTCCAAAAGCAGCCCATCCTAGTCTTCTTCTTCGTTCTATTTCCTTAGCTTTATTTGTTTTGTTTAATGTTATAAGTTATCCGAGATATATGTATTCTTCTATATTTTCTAGCCGCTGTCCGGGTCTTCTTTACACATCACTTTAGTCTTCTTAATATTCATGTTTAGCCCTATTCGTTTCGCTTCTTCATTTAATTCTAGCATCATCTGTTTCAGGCCCTCATTATTGTCGGCTATGATCGCTATATCATCTGCAAACCTTAGGTTAGTCAGTCGTTCTCCATTTATTTCAACTCCTCTGTTATTCCAGTCGAGTTTTTTAAATATTCCTTCTAAGGCCAGAGTGAACAGTTTAGGTGATATCATATCTTCCTGCCTTATTCCCCTTTCAATTTTTATTTTATCTGTTTCTGTGTTTAGTCTAATTATTGATGTTGCATTCTGGTATATGTTTTTAAGTATGTTTGTGTATCGATGGTCTATTCTTGCTTTATTTAGTTCTTCTTCTAGTGCCCAGTGTTCGACTGAATCAAAGGCCTTTTCGAAATCTATGAAGGCCATGCTTAGCGATAGATTGTATTCATTTGCTTTTTCCATTAGTATGTTAAGCGTTAGCAAATGGTCGTATGTACTGAATTATTTTCTGAACCCAGCTTGTTCCACTGACTGGTAGTTGTCAAGTTTATCAGTTAATCTGTTACAAATTATACGAGTAAACAGCTTGAAAAACTGGGAGAGCAGGCTTATGGGACGATAGTTTTGAAGATTGGTGTTATCTCCTTTCTTAAAAATTAGTACTACTCTTGCGTTATTCCAGTCTTCGGGTATTCTCTCTTCTTGGAGGCATAAGTTATAGATTATTTTTAGCTTTTGAAGCACCACTTCCCCGCCTTCTTTTATCATTTCTGTTATGACATTATCTTCACCTGGTGCCAGATAAAGCGTGATTTATTTCATCTAATGTGATTTCTGGAATCTCTTCCGACCCTACATTCAAAACTTTCCTTTGTTGTTTGATTCTTTCTGGTTTTTCTATCTTTGTGCTATAAAGTTCTTCATAAAATTTTTCAAGTATTGTTTTGATCTTGTCTTGGTCTCGCTCTTCTTTCTCATTTTGGTTTTTTAAAGCAATTATTTGATTCTGTCCATTCAATTTTTTTATTATATGTTTTAGGCTCCTATTTTCTTCTATTGTTTTTTCTACTAGGTATTCGTGGTGGGTTTGTAGATCTTTTCTTATTGATGCGCTTACCGATTTCTTTACTTGTCTATATTCTTGTGTTCTGTGTTGTCCTTGTTTAGACATTAACCTTCTCTTTTCTATCCAGTATTTTGTTTCATTGGAGATTGTGTCTTTTCTTTTATTGCAAGGTGCTGTTTTCAAGAATGTTTCTACTAAAGCTGTAGCGAGACTTAGTAATTTGGCTCATGTCTTGGTCGTTTTTTATGGGTTCTTTAAGTTTTTCTTCCAGTTCTTTCTGATATTCCTCTTTTTTACTTTTTAATATTTGTATGTCGATCTTCTGTTTGTTTTGCTTTTGAACATATTTTTTTCTTTCTAATTTCTTATCGATTTCTATTCTTGCTCGTACCAGGCGGTGGTCGCTTCCAGTGTTGAAGTGGTTCAGAACTGTGACGTCTTTGACTGTTTCCCGGCGGTTTGTGAGGATATAATCAATTTCGTTCTTCGTGTTACTGTCCGGGCTAATCCAGGTCCATTTTTGCTGTGTCTTTTTGTGAAAGAATGTATTTATCGCATACTGTTTGTTCTGCCTAAGAAAATTCATTAACATTTCTCCCCTGCCATTTCTTTGTCCCAGCCCAAAGCTTCCTATTTGTTCCTCTGTGTCGTCCTGTTTTTGTCCGATGATGGCATTGAAATCTCCCATTATGATTTTCTGTTGACATTTGACTTCATTGATGGCTTTGGTTATTTCGTCATAGAAGAGTTCAATGTCCTCATCAGGGTATGTAGATGTTGGTGCATAGCATTGAACAATCTGTATTTTGTATTTTTGGCAAATTTGGAGTACAATATATACGACTATGTCTGATATTCCTTTGTATGCTTTTATGTTGCCTTGTTGTCGTTTGTGTATTAGAAATCCTACACCTCTCTGACTTTCTACTTCATGGCGTTTGTAGAATAATGTGTTTCCTGAATTTAGTTTGATGAGATGTTCTCCTTTTGGCTTCCCGTTGCTCTAATTATGAGCTCCTTGAATTTGGAGTGCCACAGGGTTCAGTTCTGGGACCGGTGCTATTTCTTTTGTATGTACATAAATGATCTTGCCAATCTCCCAATTCAGGGCAACTTTACTATTTTTGTAGATGACACCACTATAGTGTGGCAAGCTCAGGACCCAATCTCTTTGCGCCAAATAATATTGGATGACCTTCGGAGTGTGAAAACCTGGTGTGATGCTAACTTTCTAACGCTGAATCCTGCTGAGACTAAATTAATATCTTTTAAGTGTAATCTTTTAGATGTCCGGATTGATAATGAATTGGTTCAGACTATGCCAGACAGTAAGTTTTTGGGAATTTTCATAGACAAAGATCTCAAGTTCCATACCCATATCAACCATCTAGCTAAAAGGCTATCCTCTAGTTGTTTTGCAGTTAGACTAACTGTCCAAGAGCTGGGTCCACAAATTGGTAAGTTGGTTTATTATTCTCTCTTTGAAACACATCTTCGGTATGGCATTGCTTTCTGGGGAAACACAAGTAGGTACTTACGCACTTCAAACTCTATTTGTCATCCAAAAAAGAGCAATTCGGCACCTATGTAAGGCCAATCCCCGAACTTCTTGTCGCCCTCTTTTTGTTCAGGAGACTGTATTAACCCTTCCATACTTGTTCATCCTTGAGACCTGTTCGATCATATTTAAATACCAATTTAGATTCTCAGTGAGAAAATCCCGGTACCCAGGCAGGAACCATCAAACCATATATCTTCCCCAACCTACAACTACTCTCACAAAAAAATCTGTGTTTTATGAGAGTGGGAACATCTTTAATCATCTGTCCCAAAGTATAAAGAACTCCCCAACCCTTAAACTGTTTAAAAGAAGATTGAGAAGGGTTTTGATTGGTAAGGCATACTACTCAATTGTTGAGTTCTTTGACGATGCACACAATTTTAATTGATATATGAAAGTATTCTTGTTGTTTTAATTGATTATTGACATATAATGCTGCATTTACTAACTTACTTACTTATGTCATAGATGTTTTCTATCTCATGTAATTTTACTGACATAGGTATTAATGTATTATTGTATTTAGAGTAAGGAATATTATATTTCGATTTTTTTTTGGTATTTCAGCTTTGTTAAAAACATTTTGTATGTTAAACAATAAAGCTCTATTTGACTTTGACTTTTTCTTCGTATTTCTGATAGACCTATTACGTCAAATTTTATTTTGCTGCATTCATTTTCAAGGTCGGCTAACTGATAGTCGTTTAGCAGCGATCTATTGTTATATGTTGCAATTAGAAGGGAAGTCTTTTTATTTTTCCATTTAGTCAGTTTTGTGCCTCCCCCAGAATCCGTGAGGCTGACTGGTTTTCCAGTGTGGGATTCCGTCTACTTCCGGAGATATCCGCAAAAAAAACCGAAAATCAGCTATTTTATTTTTATTTTTGTCTGCCTTTGTTTGAAGGGATAAAGTAAAATAAATGTCACATTATTATTGCCACTTTTTCTCCTCTACAAGATGACAGTATCAGATTCCAAATCCGACGTTTCGCTTTCGGGCCCCCTTCATCAATTTCATTTTTTTAAATACGGACCTGGATTTTTTATCTAATTTTTTAAAAGCCTTTGGTCTCCCAAAACAAACGATGTATCACACTTATCAATAAATCAAGAAATCTAGATTTTTTCCATAAGAGATAATGTGTTAGGCAGAAAGGGGGCGATCTTTTTTGACCCGATATTTCACTTATAACAACATTTGTTACCACTCTCGGACAAGTGTGATACATCGTTGGTTTTGGGAGATCAAAGGCTTTTAATTAGATAAAAAATCCAGGTTTATATTTAAAAAAATTAAACTGATGAAGGGAAATGCCGGATTTAGAATTTGATACTGCCATCTTGTAGAGAAGAAAAAGTGGCAATAATATTGTGACATTTATTTTACTTTATCTCTTCAAACAAAGGCAGAAAAAAATAAAAATAAAATTGCCGATTTTCGGTTTTTACGGATATCTCCGGAAGTAGACGGAATTTTCTGAATTTCTCGACGGCATGTCAATCACCCTTAAATTGCGCAACTTTGCCCCATTCCCAATTTAACCGACTTCGTATCATAGTTTGCGAGATCTCAATGGTGCGCTTTGAATTTGTAACACCCTGTATACTTATGTCGTGTCAAAACTGGGAATCGCACAAAAAATAAATTCGACGATCTATACAACTTGTAGAATCTCGTCATGTGATCGGTTTTTCATCAAAAAAATATTTCGGACAAAAAAATAAAAACGTTTTTTTGCCCTACAAATCGATGTTTTTATATTTTTTCGACATTTCCGAAATTGCGTCTAAATTCTCTCCCCTCTCACCCCAGACGGACCGACAATAAAAACCAGACATTTTTCGCAAAAAAATGTTTGAAAATAAATTGAATAAACCATAGGCATATACCCCTTCATTTATATGTCTATGTAATAAACATTGAGGTATTACATGGGTATTACCAAAGAGTATATAATGTAAAGAGAGGAAAGTAAGACAGAGCAATCAAATTAGAGAGGGATAGATGAGAACTCCGACTCGTACGTTATCGGATTATATCGGACACAATCGTCAAGCAAGGACGACCAGCCAACACAGTGGGTTAAATATATCTCGTAAAGGTCAAGTTTAGATTTATTAGGGAGGTGTTTGGTTTAGTTTTTTAATTCATATTGTGTAATTGAAATTAGGTGTGTAAACTTTAATTATGATATGTAACACAATTCATTTAATAGAATCTTTTTACAATCACTCGGTAAAATTTTGCTTACCTACAATACATGCATTTTTCATGACTTTTCTCAAAAAATCCTCGGATTTCTGATAAAACATTAGAGTAGAATGGGGCAAAAGGACGCACGTAACATATAATATAAGTACATAAGCCAGAAATATTAATGAAACCAAACGTTTATTTTTTAGCCTAACAGTACAACCTCTTAGGTACAAAAAGTGATATATTTCACTTGAAAAAACAAAAAGAGTAACACTTAAAAAAATAAATAGTGAGCCGACTCAAAATGGGATATTTGCCCCACTAGTGGGGTAAAACTCTCAAACGTGTGGGGCAAAAGTCCCTCACAGATAAACATGACGTAAACATTATAATAGTAAAAAAGACAAAAACTAAAACAAAAAAACAACGAAAACAAAAATTCAAATATCATGAAAAAAGAAAAAAACATGGGAAAATATATTTCTCCGAGCAACCAGGGCATGCAAGGTCATGCGAATACAAGATGTATGTGGCAAAAGTCCGCGCGGATTTTTGCCCCGTGGAAGAAAGGGAATTTTTGCCCCACAAGCTAAAACTATTTTCAAATTTACCGCCATTTTTTACCAAATGAGATTCGTGCAAATTCACTGTGTGTTACATACATTCACATGCCATAGATCATTCCACTAATTGGTTCTTAAAATACAATAATAATCAACGATACAAGCTTACAAACTAATTCGCTAAAATTACAAGCAAAGCGTATAAAAGTATAAATTACCTCATGGCTGCAAGGACACCCTGCTAGGCACCCAAGAAAACACTGGCCAATGCGGTTTGGTATTTTTCAGAACATATTGTGTCGGTGTTGTCTGATTTTGCTTTTTCTCTTGGAAATTTTGATTTGAGACTATTGCCCCGCGCGTACTTTTGCCCCATTCTACTCTAATTGTTTTAATTTCATTACTAAATATTCAGAAGATTCTACTCTAATAATTAAACTTCATACTCACTTTCGCGAATTTCGCCTTTTTTGACATTTAAAATTATTCGCGACGAAAAAAATTTTTTTTTTTACGAATTCTCCCATAATTGTGAATTACCCTCAAATTTCTTGATTGCTTTGCTATATTTATATGTTTATTCTTTTCAGGCATTGAGTTCATTAGTTAAATTGTAGAATAGATACTTTGACCATTGGATAATAATATTAATTATAATTTTTTTCGGTGGAGATATTATTATTTTATGTTCCGTTTGCGTCCTTTTGGTAATTATCCTAAAACTACGATACGACCAGCTAAATGACACCAGAAAAGAAAATTTTCGGTTAGAAATATATTTTTTAAATGTGATTTTCGCAATTTAGTTGCAGAAATGAGATTAATTGAGCCCATTCTAGACTTTAAAATATATTACTAACCTGCTTACATCATCCGGTACTTGGACCTAACCTATAAAACCTATTCCACTAAAAGCATAAATTCGCAAAAAAGTAAAAACTATTTGAACTTTTTAGCAAATATTCGCCGACGAAATTTCACGTCAATGAGTATGGACCAAAACTTACATTCGCGCGAAAAATCAACAACTCTCAAAAAGAGGCGAAATTTGCGGAAGTGAATATGAAGGTTTAAAGTGAGATTCGAATAGAATTTACTTTTTCGTTGGTTTATCTACATACTAAGAGTTTATCCCCTCTATGTTTTGAATGAAACTTTCCTTTAAAATAATCGAAAAATATTGATTACACCTTTTTAATTTAAACTGAAGGAAATTCTTATTTGGTTAATTAAACCTTTTAGACGTCCTGAAAAAAATTTTAATAAAAATTCGTCGGAAACATTAAAAAACTGAATTTTATCACATTTTTTAATTAAAATAAGTTGAGCACTGAGATTTTAAGAAAATGAAAAAGTTTAAACAAATTCAGAGAATTTGAATGAAAATCACTCGATATAAAATTTTATCCTAGCAGAAAGTATTAGATATTTAGTAAATTTTGTCCTCATTTTCGTTATTTCGACCCACTGTGATGAAATCGATTATTCGCCATCTTGTTTGACTTGACGTCAACATCGCCCGCCTTGATAAAAAGTTACATCCGGCAACGTCGCGATATCTCCGAGTTAAAGGGACGAGGTCATTGAAACGACTGACGAAAGATCAAAGGAAATTCGCCGGCTGTCTTCTCTTTACATTATATACTCTTTGGTATTACCACAGCTTATTCAATAACCAGCTACTCATCTTGCGGCGGCATCCTTTGATTTGGGAAAGTCAAGTGAAAATTTTAGAAGAGGGCCATGAGTTAATATTTTTCTAAACGTCTGGGCATCTGAATCACGGCACAAGGAGAAACGGTATAGTATTGCGCACCGCTGCCGGACTGTGACGTAGTTTGCGTAGAGTCTCAGACATAGCCCGTATTTAAAATATATTGGTTTCACCACAAGAATTGCATAGATTTAAAATCTATGAAATTTAGAAATGATTTGACAAGAGGTAAAAATGTTTTTTTTATGTGATAAGATGTTTTTCATGTGGAGAAATTATTGTTTATCCAATTATACTACTAGTAAATTCAGTTGCCTTGGCAACACTCTGCGTGCTGAAATTCTAAAGTATACAATTGAAATAAATATACAGTATTTTTTATGTTATTAGTTATTATTTTCACAAAGTAGAAGCTCTTTTAGCTTTTGATGTATAATTTAATAACTTCTCTATAAGTGTAGGCTCAGCAAAATAAACGTTCTCAAAATGAACAGAACATATTATGTAAGCTAAAAGCAAATTAATTACAACCTATCACATAATAGACCACCTAATTAGTTAAATAATATATACCATTCTTTACGTTTATCTCATCTTCCCGTTTACACGCAATGATCCACCTTTTACACAGCTCTTTATTTTTTGGGGAACGAAAATATCTAATATTAGTGCCTTGAGTAGGTTTAGTGTAGTTATTACATTTTGCCACAGTGCCACAGCACATCCAGGCATTTTGAAAAACAAATAAAACATTCACAGTTAGAAAACCACTATGTCAACTTGTACAAACGTACAAACCCATATAAATCTAATGCAGTCGTCTTGATTTTCTTACGCAACATACGTAACTGCGCGAACCCGACGAGTTTTGGCTGCCGGAATACTATACCGTTTCTCCTTGTACCGTGATCTGAATAATACTTTTGACAATTCGTTTAAATTAAAATACGATGTTTTATCGTATGGCAAAATTGTATAAAAATCCGAAATTTCCGGTCTTTTTAGGGCAATAGCCGCAGCTTCGGGCGAATTTGTCGAGGATTTTGAAGGGAATATTCATTTTAAATTCAGTTCGCTTCGTGTCATTACATGGCCTGAAAAATCACGAGACCGTGAAACTGAACCGCTAAGGGCACTGTCAGGACGCGCAGTGCCCGACACACCAACTTTCCGATTTCGATAGAGATGAATAGCTGGTTATTGAATAAGCTGTGGTATTACCTCAATGGTAATAAACAACCCTTTAAATTTTTTTGATAAGTTGACTCCTTGTCAAGTAGGCTAGGCTCACTCGCTGAATGACGTACAGCATGCAGCAGTTCCTTCAGTTAATTTGAAAGTTCGAAGAGTTTTAAAAGAAAATGCCCGGAACGATTGGAACGAATCATACTCAGGGCATTCAACAACTTTTGGCAGCGGAGAAAATAGCGGCTGAAAAAGTAGCAGAAGCTCGTAAAAGTAAGATTTTGATAATTATTTGTAGGTTTAGCATAAAGCAATCAGGTTTACTTACATCATACATGTTCTCTTCACTACAGCAGAGTTTTATCCAGAATACCGAAACACGAGATCTGATTTCTGCATGCTTCTCTAATAAATCCTTAAGGAAACGGTGTTGATAGAAACTTCTATAGGTATTACCATTTTATAATAAAATACTATAAAATAGTATTACCATGATACTTAGTATCATGAGGTATTACCTACAATATCAAGTAGTTATTATTTGGAAGAGACAATGTAAAATTCAGACTCTTATTTAAAAGATCCAATTCAGCTTTATGAAAAGATCGAGAAGATTGCTGACAGATTGTTATATTGTAGTTAATTGCACAAAAGCGAATTTTTTCACAATGTTGATAATTTAATCAAATCCGGTCCTTATATTATCAAAAGCTCACGGAATCCAGTAGCCAAAATGTTAACACAAGTTAAAAATACTTTGAAGAAATTTAGCAACCTTATTGTTGTTGCTGCTATTATCTGTAAGTAATCCTACTATGCCGAAACTAAATTGTCTTCCCAAGATTCATAACCCTGGGAACGCAATGCGTCCCGTAGTCTCGGCATATACTGGTCCATATTTTAAAAATCGTGGCAATACAGAGTTAAAAAAAATTCTTACGTTGTCGGTACGCAACGCAACGGTTCGAATAAAAATAAAAGGCCAAAACTGATTTTGAACCTTCTAATAGTAAACAGACTATTGACATTTTTTAGTTACCTTACTGTCGAGTCACCTTTTTTCTGTCATAAATTTGCCGTACGTAGGTGTTTAATTAATGACAGAGGTGGAGGGCGTACATGGCACAAGCTGCAGGATATCTTTTAAGGTCCTTTCGCGTAAAAAGTATATATTAGAATTAAAACATTTGATGGCTTTAACATCCTCCCACCCGAGTCACGATAACATAAGTGAGTGACTCACAACAACAAAGAGGTCCTAGTTTACTTAGCATAACACCATTATTGCGCCAAAACGCCATCAAACCTAACACTACCTTAAATTAAACAAGACAAAAATACCCGTTACAGTTCCTCGGCACCCTACTTTCCGTCCATTACGCGTCACACGAGAACTAGGCAAGGGTACTCCTCGTCCGCGTTTTTGGCTAGTTCCGGACCAGAATGGAGATCCTTTGTACTGGCCTCCAGCTTCTCTGTTGAGGAAGACATACCATGTTCGTTGCTCTTCACATCAGATTGTTCCGAGTTACATTCTAGGGGATACAAGCGCTAGACAGGCCTCAACAAAGACCCTTTAACAGTGTTGATTCTAGCAAGACGGATTTGTCCATCTTTGCCAGGAATTACCTCAACAACACGGCCCAAAGGCCACTGGAGTCGTTTGTCATTATCATTTCCCACAAGCACCACTTCGCCTAAAGAAATTTGCCTGCCAGGCTTATTAGAATTCCAGGACTTTAACTGTCCCAAATACTCCGTGCGAAATCTCTGTCTCAGATCGTTTCGTAGTTTCTGTAGATGTTGAATATTTTCACACAAAGATGTTGTGTCAACAATGTCACAATGAAGGACACCAGCACCAACTTCTCTCTCAAGAACATCATAGGTGTCAGTGGCGTAAGTTCATCAGCATCATTAGCACAGAATAGTAACTAAGGCTTCATAGGACACACAGGCCCGACCTAAAAGTTTGCGTAAGATTTGCTTTAAAATACCCACTAGTCTTTCCCAAAAACCGCCCCATCACCAAGTAGCGGTAGGGGGGTTAAAGCGCCACGAAATGCGATCGATACTACAATCTGTGGTTCTCTTTTCCCAGTCCAGTCTATTAAACACATTCTCGCTACCGACAAAATTTGTACCATTGTCACTATAGATAGGCTTTGGCCGACCGCGAAGCGCTATAGATTGTCCAAACGCTTGTATAAAGCTCGCGGTGGATAATCCCGTGTACAATTCTAAATGTAGAATTGAATAGTTTTCGCGTATAATACCCATTAGTCCTTGTGTACCCACATGTAAAGATTTGACATGCTGCTCAAAAATAAGCCTGACCACCAGAAAACGCTTCGCCAGCAGGACTACATGAAACCGGAATTGCTCACTATCTTCCCGATTACTGATTCTCGTGCGTAAACAAATTAAGCCTCGTTTGTCTTCAAAAAGGACTTAAATTACATAAGCGAGGGTCATTTTCACCTTTAAAGCACTCCTGTTGTATCAACTTTAAAATATGAACCTCCGCTCTCCCGAGTTCTTCTACAGAAAGCTCCCCTTGAAACCTTGATGGCGGATTTCTAATATTATGCAGGAACCTGAAAAGCCACCCAACCATCCGCAGTCTTGGTGAACTGGGAGAAATATGAAAAATGCCAATCTTCCAATGAAAAATCGGAATTAATAAGCGTAATAACAGATTTCTCCATCGCATACAATATCAACTTGTGGCCACAACTTTGCCTCGTCATACAACCAACTCAGACCCTCCCACCATCTGGACTTACACAACTGTTTCGGAGAACAACCGCGGGAAGGAAGGTCCGCAGAGTTCAAAACTCCAGGGACAAATTCATTACACGTATGACTTACAATTTCCTTCACCCGGTTACTCACAAATGTCCCCCAATTTTCCCTACGCGACGTACCTAACTCAAAACAGTAGAAGAGTCACTCCAAAAATAAAACTGTACCACTTCATCAAAATTGAGTTCTTCCTTTAAAGAAGAAAATAATCTTGTTCCGATCAGAGCAGCTAAAAGTTCAAAACGCGGTATAGAGGCCTTTTTCAATGGGGCTATCCTAGACTTAGCTGCCAGCAAAGAAATATAAATCTTCCCCTCGAAGACACATCTAAAAAATATAACTGCAGCATGAGAGTACTTACTCGCATCGCAAAAAACATGAAGACTCCCGCTGTTAAAATCGTCTCTGTGAATCCACCGAGGTATCCTAATCTCTGGCAAAAAATATAACTCATTCAACCAATGACGAAACTCATTTTCTATCTCGGAATCCACTGGGCCATCCCAAGGTAACTTTTTCTCCCATGTTTTCTGGAGCAGCAGCTTTGGCAACAAGGTAGCTGGTGCTGTGAAACCTATTGGATCGAATATCTTTTGTGTAAATGAAAGCATCACTCTCTTACTTATGGGCCTGTCCGCAAGCTCATTCACGCCTTTCAAACATGCTTCATTCACCCTCAAAGTATCCTCACATTTATCCCACATGATTCCCAGACTCGCAGTAAGAGGTAGAGTATCAGAAGTATCACACACCTGAACCGAAAACTCCCACCCTCTTAAGTCAAACTTCGCTTCATTCATAAGAACAGTTGACTCTTTAATGAACACTTGTAGTCTGTCGCCGTTCGATACACTTGTGACACAATTGTCGACGTAAAAACTCTTCAATAGCAGCAAAATGCTCTCCTCACTATATGGTGCACTCATACTAGCACATTTCGTTAATGACTCTAAAAGATGACATTCAATGGTTGCCCCTAACAAAAACGGACTACTGCTTACACCAAATACCACACGCCTGTGTTGAAAAATCTTTTCCCGACCTTTGGGATCAACCCATAAAAGCGCAAAAGATTTCTGTCAGTCTCGTTGACACTGATTTGCAAAAATGCCTTCCGAATGTCTGACACTACACCCAATTTATTTAATCTAAATCTCATCAAAATATTCGGAATTAACTCTATCCAGACATTGGTTTGAGTGAGGGCTTATCCTTTTCTTTCGCAGACGCATCAAAAACAGGTCTGATTATGGTCGTACTGCCCTCCTTAATGACCGGTCGATGCGGCAAATAGTGTACATCTACCATCGCAGGTACCCCCTCGATTATATTGTCAGTCAACCACTCCTGGAAAACTTGAACATACTCTTTCATTAGACCATCTCTCTTCAACTTGCAAACCGTATTTTGTAACCTAATTTTAGCAACATTATATAAGCTGGGCAGGGGAGGATGACCCTCCAGCCTCCAGCCACGGTAACTGAACCTCATACCTTCCCTCATTATTAACCACCATTGTCTCTTAGAAAACTGTTTTAGTTGCCAAGGCTGCATCTTCCTGGGATTTCTTTTCGACCGGATCTTTGATGCCCAAAATGTCGATTTCCCAGAGCTGGGACAACGACGCATCTTTGCAGAAAAAGGATATGTCGACCATGGTGGTACTGCAGGGCTGCGACAGAGGAATTTTACCTATCAAGGTCCACCCCAAAAACGTCTCAACGGCCACAAGCCCGCAAGACAGTACATCCCAGCTAAAAGCCTGTATATAAAACACCAGCTATATCGGAACCTATTAAAATATCAATTTTTCCACTTTCACTAGTACCAATAGAGTGGTCAGCCAATTTAACCGCAATCGAATTCAGCTCCTCGACCCAATCACCATGAAACACTGGTGGAATATCCGCACAGAGGACTGGCTGCGCCAAAACCTCTACGGATAAACTAAAATTGCCATTATCTATTTTGATGTCATAGCATTCATGTTGTTCAGACAACACTAACCTACCAACACTAACCCCCAAACAGACAATGTATTTTATCTTCTCACGAGAAGATAAACAATCTACTATCGGTCGATAATTTTTAGCAGCGGCAGGAAAATTGTCCACCAGCTGCCGAGCACGACTTCCTGGAGCAGTGGCCTGAATGAAATAATCTATCTTGTCCTGAGGGCAGGGTCAAAGTCCGTATCATCGTGCACTTTTTTAAACTGTGACCAAAACGGCAACCACTCTTTTATGTTTCCACCAAAAACTTTAAATTTAATAGTTGGTAACTTGAATTTTCGATTACCTGGCAGGTGAATTGATGACCGAGCTGAAGTCTCGCCTTGATATTGCCGAACTTCACACTCACTCTTTGCTTCCCTCAGCACCAGCTCCTCGTAGCAATGCAACATGCCAAAATACTTCTTAGTGTATAATTCACTATCTTCCATTGCCTTGAGCAATTCATCCTCCGAGGCATCCTCTTCCAACAGCAAGTCATACACTTCTCCATCGACAACTTTAAGCGCGTCATAATTTTCTCGAAGAACATTCCAAACCACTTTAATATCCGCAATATTACTTTCCCTCTCGTCAAACAATCTTGCAAGGTCACTTGCCTTCTTCGAAAAGGTAGCGCGTAAAACTTTCCTGTTCTTCTTCTTAAGATCCATTTTGCACTATACAGCGCTATAAACAACAATCGTCCCGATCAGGTACTTCATATCCGTGATATGCTTTGAGCCTGTCGAGGTGGACAACTTTCAGTTTGCTTCTGGGGCTACGTTGAATTCTATACACTACGACATTAATTCTTTTGGTGACTGTATAAGGTCCTTCCCATACTGGCGTTAGCTTGGGAGATCTTCCCACATCATTCTGTTTCATCTTCCCACTAGATCCTGTCTGGGGTCCTTCACTTGAGGCACAGGTTGAACACTGCCGGCACCATGATTTCACATCCTGCCAGTAGTTGACCCAGTAAAATCTGTCGCGGGTCTTGTCAATCGTTTTGTTAACTCCGAGATTAACACCAGACTTTTCATTATGAACTTCTTCAAGAACTTCCGATTTCTTCCTCCTTGGTACCACTAACTGTGTTTTCCACTAGCAGGGAGTCCCACTGAGCCCACAGAGTTTTAAAAGTAAATCCTTTAGTTGAAATCCCTCCCCAGCTTTGTCTTGGTTGATGTTCTTCTTTAGCTTTTAGCAGTAGTGCTATTTCACTATCCTCAAGCTGATCCTTTTTAAGTTGCTCTGTGGTCCACTGCTATAATCAGCATCAAACTTCATTTGCCTAATGGCAGTAATTCCTTCTCGTTGATCTATTCCTTGGCATGCTTACAATAATTATCCTCGCATGGTCTTCTGGATAAAGCATCTGCATTATTATGCAATCTCCCTGCCCGACTGTAGTATTCGATAACTCGTTCTTCTCCTGCTTGTATTTGCGGTAAAACTGCCCCGATGCCGGTGTTGCTTGCGTCTGTATAAAATACAGTTTTGGACTAGAACATAGAGCCGCTTTTAATTTCCTGAACGCAGAATTACAGTTATGATCCCAGTTATAATTTGCTCGTTCTTCAGTGAGCTTATGTAGAGGTGCAGCTATATTTGCAAATCCTTCGACAAATCTTCTATAATAAATACATAATCCAAGGAAGCTCCGCAGTTCGTGTCTGTCGGAAGGACGAGGCCAGTCTTTCATTGCTGTAATCTTTCGTTGATCAGTTTGGATTCCCTCTGATGACACGACATGCCCGAGAAATTCAACTTTTTTTTGGAAAATAAAACATTCCTTTGGAATCAGTAAGAGCTGAGCATTCTTGATCCTAGTAAAAACTTCATGCAAGTTTTGTAGGTGCTCTTCGAAAGTTTGTCCCATTACCATTATAGATCATGTATTTTGATGATCTTCAATCTTCCAGAGACAGGTGAACAGGAGGATCAAGCTGCTACTTTGTCTCTTATTAGAAATCTAGTGAAGAGTGACATCCAAGTGAAAAGTTTAACCCGCATAGGTAAGCAGAAGAAAAATGGGTATCGATCATTGAAGGTTACCTTGCACAATGCTGATGATGTTCGTAGGGTGGTCAAAAGTAAGAGAAATTTTGATAAATCAAAGAAGATTTTTATTGATCATGACCTAACTTCTCAGCAGCGCCAACATCTTAATGACCTTAAGAGTGAAATAAAGACACGTCAGAGGAATGGAGAGCAAAATCTTATTATTAGATATTCTAATGGCACACCTGCAATCATGTAAAAAAACTAACAAATTCATCCTCAAATATGTTAGTATACTTTCAAAATGTGAGAGGTCTGCGAACTAAATTGCACTTACTGTTTGAGAATGCTTCTTACTCGCAACATCATATCATTGTGCTGAATGAGACGTGGTTGACAAGTGATTTTTTCAATAATGAACTTCATATGTATGATTATAACATTTACCGGAAGGATAGGTCGGTGGATACTAGTCAGCACTCCAGGGGTGGTGGTGTCCTGATTGGTGTGCACAAAACTATCAAAAGCTCAATACTTTCCTCAGATCCTCATATGGAACATGTCTTTGTTTTGATTGGCTCGGGTGCTGCTCTTGAGTGCTACATGTCTTTTGGTGAAAATCTTGATAAGCTTTGTGATGAACATCCGGATTGCCAGCTGTGTGTGCTTGGTGACTTTAACCTGCCCCATGGATTTTGGTGAGCTGAAGAATTGGGTTCTATTGCCACAGCCCAACCTCCTGTATCACGAAGTGAGGTTGAAGCCTTGAATGTGTTGTCAACTATGTGCTCGCTCCACAACTTATTCCAAGGGAATACTATTGCTAATGAAACCAATTCAATGCTGGATCGGAACCTGGACATTTTTCTGGCAGGTGAGGCTATTGTGACTCCTGACAAATTCCATCCTCCATTATCTTTCATACTTAGGGGGGCATCATATGGGAAAAGTGAAATTGTTGGTAAAGGCTTTTATAGAGATTTTAGTGTTGTAGATTTTAATGTTGTTTTCATGTTCCTTTCAAATTTTCACTGGGACTCATTATTTGCTAATAGATCTGTTGATGAAATGATCTATATTTTTTACGAAATAATGTATAATATGCATTGATAGTGTTGTACCATTAAAAAAGTATTCCTCTAAAAAGTTTCCAATTTGGTTTTCTAGTGAGCTGAAATCTTTCATGATTGAAAAGAAAAGATTGCATAAGCATTATATGAATACTAAATTATATTTAGATTATATAAATTTTTCTAATGTTAGAGCTAGGTGCAAATCCTTGAAGGGACGGTGCTATGGTGAATATGTTGAGGCTACAGAGTTATCCTTGGGTAACGGCTTGAGGAACTTTTGGAAGTTTGTATGGTCCAGAAGGAGCTCTTCAGACATCCCAAGTGTATTGTCTTATAAAGGTAATGAATGTTCTGATGGTGATGACATTGTTAACTTATTTGCCGATTAT
This sequence comes from Pissodes strobi, assembly GCA_016904865.1. Taxonomy (NCBI): domain Eukaryota; kingdom Metazoa; phylum Arthropoda; class Insecta; order Coleoptera; family Curculionidae; genus Pissodes; species Pissodes strobi. The sequence continues at coordinate 237,472 of MU182296.1, forward strand.
TTTTCAGAAGTGTATAGTAACAATAAGTGTAGTATTCCAGCTGATGTCTCTTTGTGTGTCTCCCATATTTCCAATTTTCAAATTTCTATTTCCGATATCTACACTAGCCTCTCCAGCCTGGATATAAACAAGGGTCCTGGACCTGACGGCTTGCCACCAATATTTCTTAAACAGTGTAGTTTTTTGTTATCTAGACCGCTGTTTATTATATTTAATTCATCCTTGAAGTCTGGCGTTTTCCCTAGTTACTGGAAGACAAGTTTTATAACACCCATTCCTAAAACTGGGGACAATTCATAGGTGCAGAACTATAGACCAATCAGTATCCTTAGCACTATCCCTAAAATATTTGAAACATTTGTGTCTAATGTGTTAAACTTCCTTTCTTCGGGGAGGTTTGATTGATGAACAGTTTGGTTTTATGACTGGGCGATCTACAGAGTTGAATGTCCTATCTTTTGTTGATTTCCTGTCTGGGTCCTTGGAGGAGGGGTATCAAGTGCATGCTTTGTATACAGACTTCTCCAAGGCCTTTGACAGATTGAATCATAAGCTTCTAGTCTGTAAGTTGGAGCGGGCAGGAGTTGTAGGGCCTCTTTTGAACTGGCTTGGGACTTATTTAACCAATCGGACTCAGGTCGTTGGAGTTCTTGGCTATAAATCGCATGAAATTCAAGTGGTGTTTGGTGTTCCTCAGGGGTCTCATCTGGGACCTCTGTTGTTTAACCTTTATATAAATGACATTTCCAGTTGTTTTCTCTACACGTCATTTCTTCTTTTTGCTGACGTCTTAAAATTTTTCCTTAAAGTCTCATTCTCGGATGACTGTATCAGGCTGCAATCAGACCCTGATAGACTTGTTGGCTGGTGTAGAGATAATGGTATGGATTTGAATGCTAAGAAATGTAACTCTATTTGTTTTAGCAAGAGTAGAGAGTTCTTAAATCACTCATATTTTATTGGTGATGTCAGGTTGGAGTCTGTGTCGGAGGTGAGGGACCTTGAAGTTAATATTAATAGCCATCTGACTTTTGTTCCCCATATTACTAACTCACATAGAACTAATTATGGTTATAATACATTTTTAGCGAGAACTTCAAGACTTGCTAATCAGTTCTGTCATGTCATTGATTGCTTTGAAGTGTGTGCAAGGTTTCAGAGGAATTTGGGTCTTTTCATCACTTGACTGGCACTGTCTCTTAGGGATATTTTAATATTATTTGATGTTTTTCTTTTTTTTAAGACTTTTTCAATAATTCCATCGTCAAGCATTCTCTCCACTAATGTGGTAACTTCTTGCTGCTTCGTCACTGGTAACCTCCGAGGATGCTGCCGTATGGGGTGAGCACTTCCAGTATCGATTTTATGTTTTATGATGTTCGTTTTTTCAGTATTACCATTTCTCCTTTCAAAGGTTATGCTCTGTTTTCCGATAAATTGTGTAGCTTTCTTCAGTTCTTCGGAAGACAGATGATGCCACGAGTTCTGGAAATATTCTAGGACTTCCTTAGGTGATGTTGAGGGTGTTACTTCTGACCGCGTTTCGCAATTGGTTACCCACTGTACTGACTCGCAAGTGGCTATCACATCTCCTTTATTGATTTTGATGGAATTGGATGAAATATTTGCTATCCTTATCGGTATTTTACTGTCGGTTTTGACTAGTGCTTTGCCTACGAGGTGTTTGCAAGGCAAATCGTGGTGTTGGATAAGTCCGATGCAGCCTCCAAAATCCTTCTCCAATTTTCCAAAAATTATCTGCTCGGTATTTCCGCTTATTCTGACAGTATATGTCGCCACTAATTTAATCGGTGTGCCATCGTCTGTTTTGGTAAAGATGAACTCTTCGGTGCCAAACCTTAGAAGTTTAAGTTTGTTGTCAAAAGAGAATCCATGTTGACCGATGAGATCCATCTCCGAAATAAATTCGTATTCTATTCTATGTTGGCTACTAACACTGTGTGGTGTAATTTAATTCGTCCCAGTTGAAGCTCAATATCCATTTCTCCAAGTACTTCGGCAGTCTCACCGGTAACCGTACGTAAAACTACATTCTTCGATATGGGTAGGACTTCTACTCTATTTACTCTGTTGGACCTTATCAAAGGCACCGCCGCACCAGTGTCAACAGTAATTGTTGTGGCTCTTCCGTTGATCTTTCCTTTAATAGTTAGGCCGTCGGCGGCTTTTCCTAGGCTTTTTATGGAAACAATCCTGGGGTCTTTATCTTCTTTAGCCAACACCCGCCCCGCAATGTTGACTAATTGAAGTTTTCCTGATTTGACTTGGGGGCCCTAGCGTCTCTGAATGGAGATCTACACAGCAGTCTTTTTTGAAATGACCAGTCCTGCCACTTCTATAGCACTGATTTGAGGTATTTCGGTTACGTGGCCTATCTTCTATTGGTTCCCGGAATCTCCCCGTGGCCTGAAGGACTTTCGTTAATTTCTTCAAAATTTCGCCCATCTCAGTTAATTCACAGCTGTTTGCCAGCTTTTCTTCCTGGATGGATACGGTCCAATTATGGGGCTCATTCATTTGTTCCTCGTTCTGCTAATCCTGCTAACCAGCACGAACATCTTGATTTCTTCTGCACTCAGAGACTGTTTTTTAGACAGCTATTGCAGCTGAACAATGTTTGAGTACCTATTAAATAACGTTCTGTCTTCTTATTATTCTATCCCATTTTCTTTTTTTTTTTTAGATTTAAGATTGTATAGACTCTAGTGTAGTTTAAGTGTTCACTTTGTAAATGGACATTGTCCGTCAATAAATAAATAAATAACCTTAGTCCTTACCAAAGCAATGATGGTTTCTTTCGGATAACGTGTTAAAAACGAGTGTAGCTATCAAAGCTCATAAATTATGGCAGAAAAACAATTTTCAATGTGGATAAAGTGTCCTCTAGCGGCACACAATCAAATTGAATTATTACTAAAATAATGGAGCATAATTTACTTAGTTTGGGTTAGTGGATTTTGCGTAAGCAAATAATAAAAAAAAAACAAACATAAAAAAATTAAATTTGGCGGACTATAACTCGAAAACCAATGACATTTAAAAGAACTATATGAAGCTTTACCATAAATTTATCATGTAGAATTACCGCCTTAAGATTCGTGATCGATGTGTGAATCACCCTGTAAAGCTCATTTAATTAGAATATTTTAAATTGATATAGATGGCCTATTTCGTATAGTATTGTATTGGCTGATCGAGCGTGATTAACTGAAACCCAGGATTGGTTCTGTTCGGGTCCGCTTGATTAGGCAAAAAGTTAGGTAAATTGTAAGTTTAGTTTTAATCATTTCCTGATGATGCCATATGATAAGCGAAACGCGCGTCGGGCGCAAAAATTCTGTGTCGGTATTATTGTGTATAAAATTCTGCTGTAATTGTTAATTTTTGTTTGCATATAGGACTTGATAGGTAATTCCTTATATAGTTGCTCGATTCTAAACTTGAGTCTTGCTGTAGGTATGTAACACTTTTTCCGGTTTTTGAGTCAGTGATATTGTGCTAGTATTCGCTAAGATTGGAGCGATGTAACTGCTTTTGAAGTCATGTTTATCAGAATATGTACATGGCTGTTGTATTCGAAACTTATTGTTACCATACAAAGAAATTTATTCATTACGCGAGAGTGGAACATAAAAATTAAACATCGGCAACCATACATACACTATTTAAATTAATCTATTTTAAAAACAGCTTGAGCGATTCCCTCTCTCTGCGACTTTTTCTCAACAATTTAGCAATTGAGGCATATTATTTGTATTAAATTGCAACTTCCGCCGCGCCGCCCGGTTAGTGACAAAAAATGGCCAGCCACCAAACGCACGGCATCCAGCAGCTTTTGACAGCGGAAAAAAGGGCCGCCGAAAAAGTGGCCGAAGCCAGAAAACGTAAGTACCTTTTTTCATTAATTTTTATTTTTTTTTTCAAAGCGTAGCATAGTTTAATTTTAGAAATATGGTTGTGTTTCGAGTATAAGTAATGAGTTCCGAGTGCTCTAATTTGTTTTGTGACACGAGAGGATTATAAATAAAATATGTTGTGTTTATTTTAAGTTTTGGGGACCGCACCGGTCGGTCGGGGGAGGAGCGCAGTTTGAATATTTTCATTGAAATTCCTTTTTGATGATGAGCCGCCGGTGTTGATTATTTTATTAAAAAACACGTTATTTACTTATTGGCTCCGTGGAAATATTTTATTTTAATGGGCCTCTTTTGGCAGTGTTGCGTAGTATTTAAGTCTATTTTTAAATATTTAATACTCCTTGGCCATATTATGGGAAACTAAATTTTATTTATTAATGAAAAGCATCCATAGTACTCTCACTAGCGTCGGCAGAACAAGTTTCAGGGGGGAGGGAGGCAACGAAAATAACGTGCAAGTAGTTTTTTTCTAAATTTTAATGAACTTGAAATGTACTTTTATAACTCAAACTCAAACTCAAACATAGCTTTATTATTTAAAACAAAAAATGTTGTTAATAAAGCTGTAGAAAAAAAACTAATTAATTGAAAAAAACAAAATAAATTGAAAAATCAAAACATCATGGCGCGGCTCGGCTCCCACCATGGCATCGCGGTGAATCCAGGGGACATAAGTATTCCGGCCATTCCAGGAACGCAAACATTCCGGTACACCAGAAATACCCGATAAGTCGTCGAACCACACCAAAAATTAATCAACCTTAAACTAAACTCAAACACAGATAAAACTTAAACACCATTACACTAAAACAGTTATCATTCCAGAACAGACCATTGCAACAAAGTAAGGATTACGCAAATAACAACAGATTAAAAAACACAGATCAAAAGATTTTCCCTATTATTTGTCAAACTTAAACTAAGACTAATCTAATTAATTTGATGTCAAGTGTCAAAGTCAATAAGTCTAAACATTTTCTGAGAAGTATTCCTTATGGTATAAAATGCCTTGTGAAGCAACATTTTTTTGACTTCCTTTCGAAAGAGTTTATATGTTACAATCTTTTTTAGTGACTGGGGGAGATGGTTAAATATTTTTTTACTTCGATAAAAAATTGAATTTTGTGTTAAACTAGAAGTAGGTATTGGTAAATATATATTCAGAGACGACCTGGTATTATTTAAGTTAATAGAGTGAATCATAGAGACATACTTCCTATACATTAAGCAAGCTGTTTCAAGAATAAAAATTGAAGAGAAGGTCAATATCTTTTCCTTTATAAAATATGGCCTACAAGAACCCCTTAACTTAAGCCCACACAGATATCGTAATGCTCTTTTTTGCAATACAAACACAGAGTTAAATAAAGAAAATGATGAATTCCCCCAGAAGCAGACTCCACAAGTCAGGTGAGAATCAATTAAGGCAAAGTAAACATGTCTAGCAATAGTTTTATTTAGCTCGCTCTTAACTGGTCTAATGGCAAAGCAGCCTGAAGCCAATTTGGAACACAGCTGCTCAATGTGATTATTAAACTTTAGTTTATCGTCAATAAACAATCCTAAAAATTTATTACAATTTGCTACATCAACATGCTGTGAACCCAAACAAACATCTTTCAAGTCACACCTAAAATTTAAAATATGTGTCTTTGAGACATTAAAAGAGAAATTGTTACAATCACACCATTCTTTAACACTTGCTAAATCCTGGTTTACCGTACTGCTGAGAGCTTGTGAGTCCCCGCCACTCCAAAGAAGTGTAGTGTAATCCGCAAATGTTGTGCATTTCCCTCGCTTCAGCACTAATGGTAGATCATTTATGTATACCAGAAACAAAAGAGGACCAAGTACAGAACCCTGTGGCACACCCTCAGTAATACTTAACTCTCCTGAATCACAACCAGCAAAACGCACACTTTGATACCTGTTAGATAAAAAGGATTTGATCCATTTTAGTATAAAGCCTCGAAAACCATAAAATTCTAGTTTTTGCAGTAGGATTTCATGTGACACACAATCGAAGGCTTTTGCCAAATCACAAAACACCACTGCAGCCTGGTCACCATCATTGAGATCCAGATAGAGTTTTTCAAGCAAGTGGAAAATGGCATCATTTGTCTTTTTGGCTAACTGAAAACCAAACTGAAATTCATTTAAAACCCCCTTTGCCTCTAAGAATCAAACCATTCTATTTTTGGGTAATTTTTCTGTAATTTTAGATAAGGATGGTAGTAATGATATTGGCCTGTAATTGGCCTCAATATTTTCCCCCTGCTTAAAAATGGGAATCACAACAGCTTTCTTTAGTAAATCAGGAAAATCACCAAGCAAAAAAGAAGTATTAATGCAGTCAGCTAATGTAGTGAGAGCACACCTAGGTAAATTCATAAAAATCTTAATGGAAATGCCATCCCACCCTGCAGAATTTTTCTTTTTAATTTCTGAAAATAGTTTCGTGATTTCATCAGCTGTTACATGAATAAAATAAAAAGAGTCACCAGAGACACCTTGCATGAGAGACAATGGGTTTGTAGAGGTTCTTGGTATATTTTTGACAATTTGAGATGCAACAGAGCAGTAATAAGAACTAAGTTTGTTGGCATTCAGTGAGGAAGAATTATTATTTGATTTTTGTTTGCAACATAGAGATTTTCCAATTTTCCATGTTTCCTTTTGCTTGTTACTTGCTGAATCCAAAATCTGATTAAAATAATTATTCTTAGCTAACTTTAAAGTTTTACGATATATTTGTCTGTATTTATTAAAGTAATTCATAAAAAATGTGTTATCTATTAAAAATTTGCGTAATGTGTGTAGGCATCTCATACTTTTAGAAGAGACTTTTAAACCTCTAGTTATCCAGGGTTTTCTATTTTTTGATCTTATATATACAATGGGGAAAGTACTGTTAAATATTTCAATTAATTTGTGGTAAAAAGTCAATAAAGAATTATTATTTATGGATGGTTCTTCCCAATTCGTTACTAGACAGGCCTGTTTAAATGCCCTAAAATTTTTCTTTGAAGAAATACGACCCCGTCTTTTTACGGATTTAGTTTTCTTCTTTGGAAGATCAAAAACGCAAAATACAGCCTCATGATCCGACAAACCAGGATTCAACACTGAGCAGGATACGCCATCATTAAAATTGGAACACACATAATCCAGGATAGAGGCGGTGTTTTGTGTGACCCGTGTAAAATTATTCACTTGCATTTTAAGACCATTAGCAGACAACAGATGCTTAATTGATTTAACTGTATTATTATTTTTCTCTGAATAATTGATATTAAAATCTCCCCCAATAATTATTGATGATCGGGGTGAAACACTACTTAACAGCAACTCCAACTTAAATAAGAAAATCTCCCTACAAGAATTTGGTGAACGATAAATACACACAATAAACAAATTTAAAATATCAGCATATATAACTGAACATTCAAAACAAAGCTCTTCACAGAGATCAACAACAGTATTTACCTCCATAAAATTAATTTTTTTTGAGTACATTATCATGGACAAGGATAATGGTACCACCATGTATAGATCGGTTTCTACAGTATTTGGCCACAACACTATAACTAGGAATATGAACTGGTTCATTTGCTCTTAACCAATGTTCAGTTAATAATAGTAAAAAAGATGGATAGTCAATATGATCCAAAAATAACTCTAGTTCGTTAATTTTAGCTCTCATCGATTGCATATTTATTAAGAGTGTTCTTAGTTTGTGGCAGTGAGTCCTAAAAAAGAATTATCACAACTGGAGATATTGATTGTGGGAATAGATGAGTTATTATGATTCTCTATAGCCACCTCCCCGGTTAACTCCTCAAGCTTTTCTTGTAAAGTTTTTTCCTCATTAGTTGGCAGCGATGGGCATGAAATGTGAATTAAGTTGGATATTTTACATTTTGAGGCATTTATTAAACTAGATAAGGCTTGAGAAATTTCAAGATTGTTTAATTTGGTGCCCGAGTTATCACAAATATCCATGAATGACACGTGATTTTTAACAAAGTGGTTCACACAATCTATAAATCTTCTAAACTTATAATTAAACAAATGAACCTTATGTGAAAACATAATATTATTTAAAATAGGACTTGACAGGAATATTATATTAGTGTGTAAACAAGATTTAATACTGTTGTTGATATACCTAACTCTAGGAAATTTACCATTACACAGATCAATAGAACCACAACCTATAATAACATAGTCATTCTCTGTTAATTCCGTCACTAAGGGTCCAAGGTTCTCCAACACCTGCATGTAGGATGCATGAGGTTTTGTGATTGTTTGTACTGCAATATTTCCTTCAAGGCATCTATGCAGTTGTTTGCCCAGATTTTTTACGGTTTGATCACCCAGGATGAGTAGTTTTCTGGACTGGGCCTTCTCTTCAGAAGAATAGTTTGGTGATGGTGTGGTCACGACTTGAACTTCTGGTGGGGATGGTGCACAATGTGGTCTTATAGACGTGAGCTCCTTCAATTGGGATTTTAAAAGTCATATTTCATTAGAATATGAATGATTATCTAGCTCTAGGAGCCTCATAGATTTAATCATATTTCTGTTTATTTCATTGAGATTCTCCAAATCTTTCTCAAATTTTGCTTGTTTTACTTTATAAGATTGTAGGGTGCCATTTATAGTCACTTTTTCTTCATTCAGTTATGTTATTGTTGTACGAAGTGAGATAACTTCCTCTTGTTTGGTTGTTAATGCCATTTGTAATTGTTTCTCCAAATCAAGTGCGTCCTCTTCGAACTCCTGTGTTTTACGCCTTTCCCTTTTTGATGAAACTTGCAGTTGGTTAAAGTCTGTTGTTGATTTATTAACCTCTCCTTGCAATTCCTATATGATTTCATCTTTTTCTGCACATAAAATTTCTAGCTGGTTAGTTTTTCATTGAGCTGGACCTTTAGTAAATTGTTCTCTTTTTCATATTTCTCAACTTCATCGGAGAGAGGATTAGGCCTTTGATCATTCTCATAAGCTGTCTTGCAATTAATTGAGCAGAATATTTTTTGGTTGCTCAACTTAACATGATTCTTGAAGTCTCTTGCCAGACAACTTGGGTGAAATAAGTGTGAGCAAGTCACACAGCATAAGTACACATAGGTTTTATTTGCACAACACCTGAAGTTGAATTTTGTGCTCATTTTGACACAGACTACTTGTTTATGTTACCACTAGGTAAAATGGATTTTATATTCAGCCAATTTAACGATATTCAACATCACCTCCAGTTGAAACGCACTATATGTAGATGATGTTTCACTAAATAATTCTAAGTTTGGAAGTGAAAAAAACAGTATGAAAGCAGAGCGATTCGCACACGTACACACGATTCACGGTCACGATAATGAAAAAAGCGTTTTTGAAATATTTCAAGGGGCGGGAAACTGCACCTCTCCCCTTACCCTCCCCATGCCGACGCCCATGCTTATTTATTGCTTAATGTGAATCCTGAACCAACTTAGTAGTTTTAGTACGTCTTCGATTCCAAGCCATCAAACTGTTTAAATTGCAGGCAGCAAAAGCTTACAAACTTAGTGTTATTTAGTGGCAAGGAAAATATTGCCTCGATTGTCATCATATACGTATTATGATTGTCATAATAAGAAACGTTTCTGTACTTTCGGGTAAGAATAAGCGTAATAAGCAACTAGAGCTAGACTTTAACCAAATTCTCACATAAAATGCCCGTTTAACCGGGAATATCATCAAATTCTCCCTTAAATGACCCTGCACCAAATACGACAATAGCTCTTAGTCAATTTTGATAATTTTTTGGGATATTATAGTACAAGTCACTAGAAGTTACACGTGCAAATTTAACTTAGTTTCTGTGCCTAATTTCGGAGATATGAATTTGTGAAAATCATAAAAATGGCTATTTTGGGTCATTTCATCTCAAATCAACCAGAGCAGCGGCGCCACCCCCCCCCTGAACTAAAATGTTTAATGTAATAATTGTGTTGCTTGATTTTGTTATTCTTTTTCTTAGTGCGTTTTGTTCCTTTACTCTAAATCGCCGCATCCCCCCCTCAGATAAATCGTGGATCCGCCCCTGAACCAGAGGTTTGGCAGGTGACCTCTCCGATCTTGGCAATTTTTGGTACAGTCATTCTACGCATTTAGTGGCTGAAAAATCCCAAATTTCAAATTTTTCTGACAAGTAGTTCTTTTTTAATTGATTTTTGAACATCAAAAAAAGTGACCATTTCTCTTAATACTAAGTGAAATCGAGATATCTTTAGAACTACTTACACTAGAGCAGTGAATTATATCTCATTTAAGATTTCTTGAAAATAGCTTTTGGATGAGGTACCATTCTCAATATAGGTGTTTCAAGAAAAAAAAATTAAAATTTTCAAAAAAAGCATTATTTTTTCAAAATAATATATTATTTTTGTCAATATTTTAGCAACAAATTCACCAAATTTCTGGATAGAAAAATGATGGGTTCATAGGGAAAAAATATTAACAATTAAAAAACAGCAAAAATTACAAAAAAGCTTTTTGTTCATTTTAAACACCATTTTTCAGAGTTTACCGAGGTGTTTACAAAGTTTGGTTAATTGTTTACTTCCTTTGAAGTAAAGCCCAAACAAAAACCTAACCATCCTACCACCCATCCACCACATTATGACCCCCCCCCCCCCCCCTTCCTAGAAAAAATTCAACAAGACCAAAAGTTTCGATGTTTGCTATGTTTTCAAGCAGAAACTTGTTGAAATCTTCTTAATCATCCCACCTAGAAAAAAAAATCAGCAAGACCAAAAGTTTCAATATTTGCTATTTTTTTCAAGCAGAAACTTGCTGACATGCGCGCATCTAATTTGGTAAGTATCTTTCTACCTCCCCCCTATCGACCTTAATTGTGTTTTCTGCAAGAAAATAAATTAAATTTTTCTAATTCTCCCTTCACTGCAGGTATTTTCTTGCAGAAAACACAACCAAGGGCGGTATGGGGGGAGGTAGAAGGACACTTACCAAATGAGATGCGCGCGTGCCAGCAAGTTTTAACAAGTTTCTGCTTGAAAAAAATAGCAAATATTGAAACTTATGGTCTTGATGAATTTTTTTTCTAGCAAGGGATGAGAGATGGGAATGTGGAGGAGAATGGGTGGTAGGATGGTTAGGTTTTTGTTTTGGCTTTACTTTAAAAACACACAAGGAAGTTAACAATTAACCAACCTTTGTATAAATATCCCAGTAAATTCTGAAAATTTAACTTTTTTGTAATTTTTACTGTTTTCAAATTGTTAATATTTTTTCCCTATTCTCCATCTAGAAATTTGGTGAATATCTTGCTAAAATTTTAACAAAAATAATATATTTAAAAAAAAAAATCAAAATTTTATTATTTTTTTAACACCTATATCGAGTAGTACATCATTCGAAAGGTATTTTCAAGGCCTTTTAAATGAGATATTACTCACTGCTCTAGCGTAAGTAGTTCTTAAGTTATCTCGATTTTTCTTAGTATATGTTTAGGGAAACTGATCACTTTTTTGATTTTCAAATCAATTAAACAAAAACTACGAAATTTGGGATTTTTCATCAACTAGATGGGTAAAATAACTGTACAAAAAAGTATCAAAATCGGTGAAGTGATCTGCCAAACCTCCTTTTGTTTTGGTTGGTTTGATGTGAAATAACCCTTTTACTAAAACATAGTAAGGTTCACTTATGCAAAAGTATTACTTATAAAGCCCGGTTCTCATGATGCAATTTTGTCTCGGCCATTGGATTGCAGCAACCAAAAATGCACCAATTTAAGCGTTTACACTTTGCAATTTGTCGCTGCACTTTAGTTGCACATAATAGAAAATGCTCTATTTTCAAGGTCCGTGAAGTTAGCTCTCAAAGTATGTTTTTTTTTTCCTTGAAAATTTCAGGATGATTAGTGCTTCGTTAGTGCTTTTTAATGCTCCAAAAAGTTTCGTTAGTACTTCTTTTGTTTTCGAGATATTCAATTTTATTTTATTTCAAGGTCAGCCCTCAAAGTGTTTAGGATTGGGTCAAATTGGGCGTCATTCTTTAGTGTTTTTTAGTGTTTCAGGAAGTTTCGTTAGTGCTTTTTTGGTTTACGAGATATTCAAGATTTTAAATTCAAAGTCAGCCCCCAAAGTGTTAAGGATCGGGTCAAATTTAGTTTAATTTTTTAGTGCTTCGTTAGTGCTTTCTAGTGCTTCAAAAAGTTTCGTTATTGCTTTTATAGTTTACGAGATACTCAAGATTTTATATTCATGGTCAGCCCCCAAAGTGTTTAGGATCGGGTCAAATTTAGTGTCATTCTTTAGTGCTTCGTTAGTGCTTTTCAGTGCTTCAAAGAGTTTCGTTAGTGCTCCTGTTGTTTTCGAGATATTCAATTTTATTTTATTTCAAGGTCAGCCCTCAAAGTGTTTAGGATTGGGTCAAATTTGGCGTCATTCGTTAGTGTTACGTTTGTGCTTTTTAGTGCTTCAAGAAGTTTCGTTAGTGCTTTTTTGGTTTACGAGATATTCAAGATTCTAAATTCAAGATCAGCCTCCAATGTGTTAAGGATCGGGTCAAATTTAGTGTCATTCTTAAGTGCCTCGTTGGTGCTTTTTAGTGCTTCAAAGAATTTCCTTAGTGCTTTTATAGTTTCCGAGATATAAAAGATTTTATATTCAAGGCCAGCCCCCAAAGTGTTTAAGGTCGGGTCAAATTTAGTGCTTCGTTAGTGCTTTTTAGTGGTTCAAAGAGTTTCGTTAGTGCTTCTTTTGTTTTCGAGAGATTCAATTTTATTTTATTTCAAGGTCAGCCCCCAAAGTGTTTAGGATTGGGTCAAATTTTGCGTCAATCTTTAGTACTTTTTAGTGCTCCAAGAAGTTTCGTTAGTGCTTTTTTGGTTTAGGAGATATTCAAGATTTAGATACATATTAAATATTTGCATGTAGAACCTGCACCAATAATAGGTCATTGTGCAGGAATTTAAAATCTTGAATATCTCGAAAACAAAAGAAGCACTAACGAAACTCTTTGAAGCACAAAAAAGCACTAACGAAGCACTAAAGAATGACACTAAATTTGACCTGATCGTAAACACTTT